>JAULBZ010005833.1:0-13000 GCA_032360805.1 Neoturris breviconis
TATTTCTGCCAGATTTGCATTGTAGTAGATAGTTGGCCTAGCTACATGAATCATTTTCTGATAAATCTATGAACATATAAAATAAACCAGATACCCGGACATCGTATGTTCTGTATACAGGTATAATACATAGCTAACTATTATATATACAGTATCTGAGTATGAAGTTCATATTTGTACTGTAATTTTATCTGCTTTCTGAAAGGTATGGAATTTCCCTAACCCTCACTACCCTCACCTAAACAACATGACTCTGCTCTAAACTGCTGCCCCCTCCCCCCAATACTCTTTTGTATAAGAACCAGCAGTAAACTTTGGTTGAGAGCTTCTCATTTGTCTGTTTTGCATTTTCTATCTGATTAAAACATGTCATGAGTTCAATGGAGTATTGTAGTGTATTGTATTTTTCTTTGACAGTCTGATACTGTAGCATTGCCAGCTTGCCTAGGCTTTGTATAAGCTTTGGAGCTTTATTTTATTAATAAGTATTAGCAGGGTTCTTTCATGAAGATTTTGTTAGTCCAAATAATGTATAACACTTATTAACATAACAGAATTTTGTAAACATGTCAAATGTTTCAAGTTTCATGTTCGTTTATAATCCAAATATAATATTTCACAGATACGTATTACTAAAAGAAATTAATAGCACACCAGTCTTTAACTAATAGGACAGTATTTAAGTAAACATCAATAAACGTAATGACAAACTTTAAATAATAAACAAAAATCAATAAAGTAATAAGTACATTTAATGGAAAGATCCGTTAAATCTATTAATAAGAACAAATCACTGTGGAGGAGTGATTATTGAACATAAATGCATGCTTTGTGGCCTAGACCTATGCCCAGAAATCACTCCTCCACAGTAATTACTTGCTCTTATTTAGACCACTGGGGACCATCTCAAATGTGCAAAAATTCAATTTCAACAAATATGCATAGCAGATTGTTATGTCCACAAGCTTGCTAGGGAATGGTTTCATCAGTACAAAGAAAGGTGTTAGGTCAACAAGCTTTCAGTGGATTGGTTTCTTCGGAATCCATTGCAAGATCGTTGACTCAGTGCTCTTCTCTGATTATTTTATTTGTGAGACAGTCCATAAAAATTTTTACTTAAATTTTACATATCTTACAGGGTTTAATTTTCTAATTTACCACCATTGAGGTTGCACGTTTTCCAAATGACCACCATTGATGATGATACTATGAGGATATTTATGGCATTTGGTATTATTCAGCATGTTTACAAAATACTCCAATTTAGAAAAACAACATCAAAGAAGTTTGGGTAAAGCAGAATGAAACGGTCAATAATGTCAAAAAGTCAAAGAGCGGTTTTAAAGAAGAACTTAATAAAGTAAGAAAAGCCAACTGAGAATATAAATATTTTGCTTAATAATTAGCAATAAAAAGACTTTATTTTCTGTACAATAGGGTCATAGCAACAATTATCTTATATTCGGTGAGAAGAATAAAGAACATAACTCTATTTACAATTAAATTACAAACAAACAGTTCACAAATATATACCATTGAATACTTTGCAATAAAACTGAACATGATCTTTTTGCAAAACAACCTAAACTAGGCAGGTGGAATTATTATTAATAACTATCTATCAAAGTAATATACTGTTAAATAAACAAGAAAGTTAATCAAGAAAGTACTTTTAGTTTAGTAAACAAAATCAGAGTTGCAACATGAAATCATTGTTAGCTTAAAGCATTCATTATGAATAAGAACGAAACAATTGACAGCGATGTTGAAGAGTTATTTACGTTTAATATAAAAATTTCCTTGTATCTTATATTTGGAATGATATGTATAATTGCTGTTTCTATGAATATCATAGTTATATATCTTTACAACACAAGGAAGATACAGTCATCAACTTTTAATCTTTGTCTCGCTAATTTATCTGGAATGAATATAGCACAAAGTATAGGCATCATTCCATTCGTGTATATTGATATAAGTACACTAGAAAAACAGTCCACTTATATAGACAGCTTAGTATGTGGGATCACTGATGGTATGTGTGCATTTTTCGGATTCGCATTTGGTTGTGTATGGTGCATCACCTTTATGTCAATATCAAGATTAGCCATCATTAGGAAACCACTATCAGGTCATGCACATAAAAGCACTGTTAAGAAAATCCTTGCTTTTATTTGGATTTTTGGTGTATTGGAATTGGTACCAAACATGTTTTCTTGGAAATTAGATACCATCCACGGTTATTGTGAACGAGTTCATTTATTTAGTTATCAAACTGGATTGGTATATCAAATGTGGCTATTTGTGCATGGTCTTGTTTTACCAATATTAACACAAGTTGTAACATATATTATGATCATCTATCATCTGTACAAAACAAAGCACGCAAATGTATCACGGGTAAAATATAGGAAGCATGTTATTACACTGTTAGGCATTCTAATATGCATAAGCATTATATGTTGGGCACCTTTTGGTGTTTATTGGATTTTGAGTTCCATTTCCTTCTTTGGTAATGATACTGCTACAGAATATAAAAAATCAAGAATTGTTCGATACATCATGATACCATGTGTGTCTACTGGTGTTTTAAATCCAATATGTTACGCATTAACTGGTACAGAATTTCGTGCAGGGTTAAGGAAGATTTTTCCTTTAAAAACTTTTAAAAGAAGACAAATACACACAACATCAATAGAACTTCATTCAAGATTACAAAATACCAGCGACACATAATGATGGCATAAATAATTACTCTTTCATATTAGATAAAGTTTTATATAAAAATAAAAATTCTGAAAAAAGTTATTTTAAACTCTGGGACAGTCAACAAGATTGAATTTCGTTGTCATGTCAATTGTTGTAAGATTATTGAATTTTGTTGTCATGACAATTGTTGTAAGATCATTGAATTTTGTTGTCATGACAATTGTTATAAGATCATTGAATTTTGTTGTCATGAAACTAAAACTAATCACAGTTTTATCCTATTTTTGTTTCGTCATAAAACTATAAAGAAATATTTACAATGATTGTCATCTTGATGTGATTTGCGTAGTGAAGGAAACAACCAAATTTGAAACGACTAAGCCCAGTGGGAAAACAACATCAAAATGATGTTTTAATATTGTTCTAACGTCGTGAGCTAGCAAGGAACACTACCTGGTTGTTTTCACAGTAAGAAAATGAATTTCTTATGTACAGTTTCCACTGACAATTTTTTTTCCCACCAGTGTTTGAATTAAAAACACGATCACTTGTGTTTGTAACCTGAAGCTATGAGTAAAAACCATTCCTCCCTAAGTGATCACTGATCTTAATTTGAGCACTGCCCAACTGACAACCATTCATTTACCTTACTAGGGTACTTTGGTAGTGTGTAACCACCTAGCTAGGGGAGAGAGGGGGAGGGCAAATAAACCCCTCTCATACTTACCTCCTGCACTATTAATGTAGAAGCAAATGAAACATAAAAATCAATTTTTGGCTGACTGGGAATGGATTTTACCTTTCTGTTGATTGATTCTGAAAGGTAAAACTAAACTCTATGACAGTTTCAAGGATTACTCACTGCATTTAAGGAAGGAGTTCAAAATATATGATTTCTGTTTTGTTTTGGGATAAATATTTCGTTTCTGAAATCACATAATCTATTATTCTCCATAAAGTACAAAGATAAAATCGGAAAATGGCGGGATAATCGGAAAATCAAGGAAAAGGGGTGTGTCAGCCAAAGGAATTTGGCGCAAAGATCCTACATCTCATCATAATTCATTGTTTAGAATTTCAAGTTTATTCCTCATTGTATATGGAAAATATTAAATTTTTGGTTTCAAATTTTAGGTGGAAATACTAGAAAATTGTGAGGTGGTTTCAAATAATATCTGATATCTGAGCATACAATCTACCTGGAATCCAGTCTACTGATTAGTGTGGAAAATGCTATTATTTGAAAAACTATACAAAGGGCAAATTTTGAGATGGTCCCTAAGCAATCACTTTGAAGATCACAACCAAAAACCCATGATTACATCTCACGATACAAAAAATATAAAACTAAACTCAAATTGGCAATGAATAAACACAAATTTATACATAAGAATAGCCGCTGTTTTAACATTAACATTATACTTTAATTTGATGCCACCTACTTCTCCACCTTTGTTCCAAGGGTTACAAGTTATAACTACTGTCAAAGAAACATCATCTCAAAGTTGGACCTAACAGAGACCTATTTATGGGTGGTCAATTTCAGGTTTAAATACATTTAATAAGGCAGCCAAAGAAGTGCTCGTTGCTTTTTATATATTATTTTTTTAATTTTTGACCTAAATTCAGCCAAAAAAGGTAATTGAAAATATATCTGAAATCAATACCATCAAATTTGGTCATTATATAAATTTTCATCAAAAACAAAGCAATTTTAATTTTTGGTCTAAATTTGGCCATAAAAGGTATTGGGTCAGACTTTTGAAAAATGAATGCCAGATTTGAAATCAAGACCATGGTCACCTTCCAATTTTCATCAATAACGAAGCATTTTTAATTTTTGGCCTATATTTGGCCAACATTACTGCCTTGGGCTGTAAATTAAAATAAAATTTCTGCATTTAAATTAGCTATTCTTTGATCTGGCTGAGTTTAGCTGCAGTAATTGTTCAAGTCACAAGAAATGGTAACAGGTCTCGGATCTCAGGTACCGGGAGCTGGGTCTCCGTTTTTCTCTTGAAAAAATGATCTAATAAAATAAAATAGCAACGCATTCTAATAAACCACACTCCTTTATCATTCTAACAATAGCAACAACAACAATATCAACAACAGCAACAACAATAACAACAATCTAAAATCTATCTACAACAACAATAGCAACAACAACAACAATATCGACAACATTGACAATAATAATACACCATATAGTTTTTCTATATGATTAAAGTTCATGATCTAAATAAAACTTTTCACAGATATGCTCTACACTATAAAACAATGTGGAACTCAGCAGGTGAAATCCTTTGACATTGATATTAGATAATATCAACTATCATTACTGACAAAATGTTATGCACGCAAAAAATCAAAAGAGTAGATGAACAGAATTTAGACAGATAAAAAAAGAAAGCAAGAACAGAAAGCGAATACCACTTATAACCAGAACTTTCAAGATGAGTAACAATCAAACAATAGATATTCATGTTGAAGAATTATTCAGTTCGACACTACAAATTTTCTTATTTCTAACATATGGGACAATATGTCTTATCGCTGTGTGTATAAATTCTATTGTTGTATATCTTTACAACACAAGAAAGATACAGTCGTCAAGTTTTAATCTTTGTCTCGTTCATTTATCCGGAATGAACATTGCACAGAGTATAGGGATCATTCCATTTGTTTATATTGATATAAGAACATTAGAAAAACAGTCCACTTATGAAGACAGTTTAAAATGTGGAATCATTGACGGTATGTGCAGTTTTTTTGCATTTGCATTTGGTTGTGTATGGTGCATCACCTTTATGTCAATATCAAGGTTAGCCATCATAAGAAGACCGTTATCACGGCATATGCAAAAACCAACGATTAATAAAATTCTCACCAGCTTTTGGGTTTTTGGAATAGTGGGACTGATACCAAATATGTTTTCATGGAGATTAGATATCGACCACGGCTATTGTCAACGAGTTCAATTATTAGGACATAAAGCTGGATTACTATACCCAGTGTTTCTGTTTGTGATTGGACTTATTTTACCTATTTTGGCGCAAAGTGTAACATATATCATGATCATCTATCAACTCTATAAAAGAAAGTGTATGAAAGTAAATCGATCGAGCATCAAGTACCGAAAGCATGTTATAATATTACTGGGAATTCTAATCTTTATAAACATTTTATGCTGGGCACCTTTTGGGATTTACTGGCTTTTGAGCTCTCTTAATTTCTTTGGTAAAGATATTAAAGCAGAATATGAAAAAACAAGAATTACTCATTATGTCATGATACCGTGCGTGGCTGCTGGAGTTTTAAATCCAATATGTTATGCATTAACTGGTACCGAGTTTCGCAAAGGATTACAGAAAACTTTTCCATTAAAAAATTTTAAAAGCAGAAAAATAAAACAAAGAGTAACATCAATGCATCTCCGTTCAAGGGTACTAGATATCTCCCAACTCAAAGAGGATTCAAAAAACACTTATAAAAATAACCTGACTCAAAATAACACTAAAACAACTGTAATTATTTGAAACCCTGTTAAATGATTATCAGTACTTCATGCTTTATTCATGACATTCTTTATTTTGTCTTTATAAGTTTGTACCCAAAGATTTAGCTCTTGGAACAAGATTGGTCATTTAAATAATATTATTTATGTACACTCGCAATCTATTTATTTGTATGTTACAGGTCTGTCAATATAATAACAGATTGTATGAACTAAGTAATGTACAGTTCTATAATAGCAGTCACAATTGTGAAGTTGTTAAGCATTTGTCATCTAACAAGAACATTTTTTTAACATTATATCTATTTCAAATAATTAGTTAATTAATATTTAGGTTGTATTCTGCATTAGACATGGAAAAGATGTGAAATTGACTGAAGTTTGGCTATACCATTCAATCTAAATAAATGTATAAAAAATATAACTCAATATATCAAACTTGCACCTTGACTATTACTTTATTCACCAAAATAATAATGTAAAGGGGATTATTGTAAGCTAGTTTCTTTTGTCATGTCTAACTAAGAACAACTAATCACCATGGCAGAATGAGATGCTTGCACTTCAAAGCTCACAAATCACAGTGATTATTTTGCTTTTTATAAACAATTTTAAGATTATGTTTCATAGTGAACCAGACGCTGTTTTCAAAAGAACATAAACTAATAATTAGTAGATGTAAAAGCAGTATATCCTTGACTTTTACTTTTATAACTTATCTTGATAAAATATAAATACATAAAATTATCCTGAATGCATCTAAAGGATATGTCCGCTATGAACAGCTACCCTGTGCCAACTGTACTGGATTACACTATGAACAGCTGAATTGTCAAGCGCCCCCTATCATTCTTTTATTCATAACTTCTGATTTTTTTTTTGGCAACTAGGGAAATTTTCCCCTTAGCAACCAAATTTTTGACAGGTGGTAATTTTTTTTCTTCTTTTTTTTTTCAAATTTTTAATTGAAAAACCTTCTGACAAAATTTGCACCAAAAGAGATGTTTTTGCACCACCTGTTCGAACCTGATGTCATCATCATAAGTGATAAGTGCTCTGAAAATCTTGATGAGGTCATTAGTGACGTCATATTGGTTTTCTGAATATCATACTTCCCGCTATTGGTTTATTATCTTGTAGTGTTTTTATTTGTGATAGACTATTAAATCTCACATTAACATTAAATTACTCACATCTTGATAAGTTTGATATTACTTCTAAAACAGTTGCTGCTGTGATTGCTGGGCTTGACCCATATGAAAGGTCACTGGTCCTGATGGTGTTCCAAATTGTTCTCCTAAACTTTCTCAAATTCTCACCAAATTATATGTCAAGTGTGATGCTGAACTTTTCACATTCATCTTTCACAGCATAAAGAAACAACTGTCATTCTACTTTCTGTATGAATCTGCATGTTTTCCTCTTAAGTAAATATTGTGCTGAATAAGAGTACAAGCATTGTCTCTGCACAGTACAAATTTTGTTATTTAAAATTTACGTGAACTTCCACCACAGTTGATTTTAATTTTTACTTCTCATATTCTGCTTCTTCTTGTTGTATCCCAAGTTTAGTCACTACATCACTACATTAAAGTTTGACACACATTGAAGGCGACGTTGTTCACAAACGGATGTGCCTAGTTTGATATATTATTTATCTTGATAAACGCAGGTTACGTCAAACAGCACAAATCCATAAGCCCACACGGGCTGTTCATTTAATTTGTTTTAGTAGGTACAGCAAACTTGTAAACAAATTAAAAACAACCATATCTTGGCTCCAAAAAAGAAAAGTTATGATCTATATATAAATCTTTTGAGTTGTGTTTGAGTTGTGCATACCATAGGCTTTACAAAAGAATTAAAATAATTGGTATTTACTATAGATCCTACATCAACTGTTTTGGATAGGGTGGCTATAACTTTGATTGATGAGAAATTTAATTTTTTTATATTATGCCAAAATTATTTTCTGGGTAGTCATTATGGTAGTACATGACAAGCAACTTTTGCGTAAACATTATGGAAGTATACAATGATCATAATTTTATGTGTAGACATTCTGGTAGTATACAACAAGCATCTGTGTAGACATTATAGTTTGATGGTCTTAAAGGCAAGTTTTGGAGTTGTTATTTTGCTAAATGTTTTACAATGGTGTTCAGATCATGGCTAAGAAAAAACAGTAATACTTTACCAGCGATTGATTTAAAATGCTCTAAATTGGTTCTGAAAGTTTAAAATACATTAAAAATGCTACGCACGAGCTATTTTTTTTTTAACAAAATGATAAAACAATGCACTGTTGTAAATTTCAGGTTATTTCATCTCTTTTTCGTGAATAGTTTTTATAGAAAATTAAGGATTTTTTGCTCGTTTCTTTATAATTCATTTCTAAAGCTTAATTTCCACTAGATGAAGAATACGCTGTGAAAGCTAAGAATGTCTTCTTTCCTAGTGGAAATCAACCTTACTTTTTATTCACTTTCTTTTGCTACTGCCAACATCATTCTTCAATATAATTATTTATGGGTGTGAATCACAAATATGGCTACCTAGCGATTCTGGAAAATCCTCATGGGCTAGGGTGTTGTTGGGTTGATGCCTCCTGGTAACAAAGTTGCAACAATATCAAAAGTAGTAGTTATATAAGTAGTTATATATGAAATTTACCTTAGGAAAATAAAAAGTTTGACCACGAACATTTCATATTTAGAAATGGACAGGCCCACAGGCTTACAGTCAAAGCCTTATTAAAATAACAAGCCCAGGACGGGCCCACGGACCTACGGTCAAAGCTTTCTTAAAATAACAGGCCCAGGACGGGCCTAGCATTTATGGGCCCATTATTTCTATAAGGGTTTTCCCATAGGCCCGTGGCCGAAAAGGCTCTAGAAGATTTCTAAAGCTTAATGTTGTCACCTGCTTGAAAAGGATCCCGATCTGGAAAATTTATTCGAAACGAAAGTTTGAAGGCCTTATTATATGCCTTTTCTGTGTTTTATAATCAGCAGTCTATTTTTCTAATTCCCTAATTATTTATATATGAAGTTTACCTTAAAAAATAGATTCCGAATGATGACGGGCCCACGGGCCTACGGTCAAACCCCTATAGAAATAATGGGTCCGGAATTCCTTCAATATCTAGGGCGTCGCTAAATGTAACCAACACTACCAGAATGAAACATGCTGCTGAAAATAAACAGGTATTGTAAGCTGGAGCAAGCTGAACCATGGGTAAGGATAATAGTAATTTAAGAATTGCAGAGCGTGGGTGTACCACTATGTTTGCAAGCGAAATTTTAAGCCAGGCAAGCCAACAGAGAAACACTGGCAACAGGAATTTAGATCACCAGCAAAGGAAAGACTTAGGATAGGCAAACATAGGCAGAGGCAAGGGGTCAGAGGAAAGGCAACCAAGCCAAGGCCCCAGATAAGGACCAGAGGCAAGGAAAGATCCCCGACAGAGGCAAGTGGGCAAAGGAAAGGCATCAGAGCCCAAGACACCAGACAAGGATCACTTGCAAGAAAAGATCCCAACGGAGGCAACGTTATCATTTTTTTATAAATATAACTTTTGAATTAACTACAATGTAATTGAAAGAATATTTACATTTCTTCTGTGCAATTCTATTATAGTATTTTTTATTTGAATAGTTTAAAACATTTATTTGTCAAGAATATTTCTATAACACGAGTATTATTATAATAATAATAAATAATACAAATATGCCCAAGAAAACTGGTGATTT
The DNA here is from genome assembly GCA_032360805.1 of Neoturris breviconis. Lineage (NCBI taxonomy): Eukaryota > Metazoa > Cnidaria > Hydrozoa > Anthoathecata > Pandeidae > Neoturris > Neoturris breviconis. The sequence continues at coordinate 9,979 of JAULBZ010005833.1, forward strand.
TAAAATCATTGAGTCAAAAAATATCATTTCGATAAAAAAAGTCAGACAAGGGTGGTTCCAAGATGGTAGACTTAGTTTTTCACTGAAGCAATGGGAATTCTTTTGTGATTGCTGCCAAAGGAGTTCCGCAAATTCGCTAGACAATACTGCTAGTGCATTATTTGTATTAAAGTCAATATTCAATTCGTCAATTTGATGTTATTATGATGGTAGCTGACTAGACCTATCCAATCATCTTTGGTATTAGCCTAGGGTATTGAACTCTGAATCTCTTTGGAGGTGGTACCATTGATCTATTGACTGAATAATAAAAAGAATCATCTTTTATAATATTACATTTTGCATACTCATGATATTAACTTTTGTTGGTGTACGATTTCATGAATGTAAATGTAAAATTGACAGATGGAAGTTCTTTAGATAGTAGTAATAATTATATAATACAATAGAAAAATTTAGAATAGTATTACATATCAATAGTCATAATTTTATCGCATATGTTTGTCTAAGTATTCATATCAGTAAAATAATTGTAAAATGAGTAATATTCTATCCTCCTGATATAATTAATTAAAAATTTTACTTATAAGTCAAACAGTCGAATATTAGATGAAGAGAGATTACCATGAGCAACAATTCAACAACATTGCCTGGCAATGTAGAAACTCTTTTTGGTCCAGTCGCAAAAACAGCCATCAATGTGACATATGGATTGATCATAGTGCTAGCCGTGTGTGAAAACTCTATTATTTTGTATATTTACAATGCACGAAAGATACAACAGTCACAGTTTAATATTTGTCTGGCACACTTAGCAGGAATGAACATTGTACAAAGTATTGGCTTATTACCATATGTTTACATCGAATTAAGTAATATTACACATACTTCAAGTATAGTTGATAGTTTGGTTTGTTCAATTACAGATGGGTTAAGTGGATTTTTTGCATCTGCGTTTGCATGCGTAGCTTGTTTAAGTTTTATGTCAATTACAAGATATCGTATCATCAAGAAACCAATATCCGGTCAAATGTCCAAAAGGAAAGCTAGAATGTTTTTGAGTAGCTTTTGGATAGGTAGTTCATTATGGGTAATTCCAAACTTCTTCATATGGGAACTTGATCAGAAAAATGGTATGTGTTTCCGCAAAAATCTAATTAATGCCAATATTGGATTTGCTTATCATTTGATTCTCATATTTACAGGCTTAGTCATCCCAGTGATAATTATGGTGAGCACTTATATGTTTATAATTTACCATCTATACAAAAAGAACGAGGATGTCACTACAAACCGTTCAAATATAAGATATCGAAAACATATCGTAATGTTACTTGGTATTTTAATAGGTACAAACATTTTATGTTGGACACCTTTTGGTATATATTTCATATTAAGTTCAAGTTCGTATTTTGATAAAACGATACAAGCGGAATATACAAAAACAAGAATAGTGAGATACTGTATGATACTCTGTGCATTAGTTGCGCTTTTAAATCCATTATTAATAGCTTTAGCTGGTACGGAATTTCGAAAAAGCCTATATGATATTTTTTGTACGCAAAGAAGAAAGGCAACACACACTCTACCATCACTAATGAGGAAGAACCAAGTAGTTACAAAAGAAAACCTCAATAACACAGGTGACACCCCCATGTAGTAATGAGAAAATGTGATTTGAGTATTCATTAAAGTTGATTATCCAACAAAATAATGGGAACATCACTCATGCGGTATGAGAAATCGTGATCAGGATATTCGTCAAAGTTTATTTTTTCCTGATGTGATTTAGAGAATAGTGAGATCATTTATTTTATTCATTGCGACTACATTAATATACATATACTGTTTACTCCCTGAAGTCACTTGGATACTTGCCACCTGCAGATTTAATGTGAAAATCCTTGTTGAAATTCTACCTCCTTCTAACAGTTCCTATTCTTTTTGGATGTGACAGCAATAGCGCATGATATTATGGGTGTCAATCAGACAGAAGATTGTTAACTTTGTGCTATTCTCTAATGTTAATATCATAAGAAAACATGGACAATTTTGATGAACTAAATTTATTTACCTTCAGTAACGGATTGAGTAAAGTTTATCAAATATCCAGTTAACCCTTTCAAACAACCAGCAATCACAAGCATTTCTGGTTTCTTATTTTTCACCTAGAAGATGAAGACATTTAATCAAAAAGGTTTGCATGTCTGAGGTACATTATAAGATATTTATACAAGAGACATTTTGTGTTTGAATGTTACTGAGAACACCATTACTTAAACTCATGTACAATAGATTATAATAATACATAAAATAAACTCGACAAAGCCTGGAAATGACGGTTGGATTTCACCTGGGGAGAATCATTTTTAAGTATTTAGTTTTCAGTTTTCAAAATACTCCTCCAAAGGTGATGTCAGAGAGTTACTTTCAGACTTTCCTACTTTATTTTAACTTAAAAAGAATTCAATAAAAAACTTACTGATTTCACCTCTATCTCTTGTTTCAAAAAGCTAAGATAAAGCTTTAGTAAACGATCAGCTTTATCCATCATAAGATCTGGAAACTTCTCACAGAATGTACCCATCAATGAATATAGCGCACTTCGTACTAATCATAAACATTAACAATTATACTGCTAACATTAACAAGGGAAAAATCGAATTTTTACAGGAACTATATTTTATATATAAGCAACTAAAGTCGAATCCCAGTACTGAAAGCTGCTTAGGATGAACTAAACTTTCATTACTAAAAGTCGCTTAACATTGCTAAATGTTTCGATATATATTCACTTTTGAAAGTATGATAATAGAAAGTCCTGATTCTGGGACTTTATATTTTACAGGTATAAATATACATAGGTCTGTTATGGAAATAGAAAATCAAAGTCACGGTATTGGAAGTAGCCCACCAAGTGAAAGTTAAACCTAAGCACATAAAAGTGATTTGCATACACACATTATATGTCAGTGTTTGAAATAATGTATTTATTAAGATGGTAAAGTTTCAGTTCAAATAA
>JAULBZ010005834.1:0-12999 GCA_032360805.1 Neoturris breviconis
TTCCTTGCAATCAACATAATAACATACTGATAAAACACAATATAATACAATAACGACCATTTGCGAATACATTGTCACACTACTTGAGAATCTTTATAATCGAATCGTTAGCAAACTTTGAATCACAAACTTTGTATAGCTGTTAAATATATATTGATTTTGTTAATTACAAAGGAAGCATCTAGAAAGTATTTCCTGTTATTGATTAGAGAATGATTTAACTACGGTAATATTCCAATAACGAGGTCCTTATCAAATGATTATTAGAGAACAAAGAGCCGTAATGTATTTTTTAAATGTTTCCAACGGAAAGTGTGGTTTATTGAAACTCACTTTCATTTTACTCACGCTGTGCTCCATTTATTATTATTTGATCGATTTGGACGATTTGCAGTTTGCTTTATTTCTCGACGAGGTACCGAAATGTACAATTTAAATTTATTAATAGAAAATCGATATCCAAGAAAGACAAAATGTAGAATATCCTGAAGGTGCAAGATTAATTGTAACTATGCACACAGTTGTATATTTTGTTACTGGGTGAGCTAGTACTCTCTCAGTCGGTCGTATACACCGGCTAAATAAGATTATTATTATTATTTTGCATTATGTCCTCTTCTGTAATACCGTTTTTCATGCCTTATTCGCTTTAATTTTTGGCTCCTTTAAATTTTGTTCTCTTTAATTTTCACTTCCCTATTTTCTCCCTATGCAAATTTTTCAATCTTACAAACTACACGATCTTTCCACGATGTTTTCAAGTCAAATGTACTACTTTGTATATAATAAACCTTTTAAAAAATTACAAACAACTAAATAATGGTTAATAAATGATTTTCTACTGCCGTCCCTCTAAAACCTTAAAAAGTTATTTCAAATTTGTTTCTTTGTCGTGTGCCCACTAGGAACGGAACAGGGAATATATTTTCATTTAACGCTATAATATCTATCGTATTCAGCAGATCTTTGAAAGTTCGATAATAGACAAAGCATTGAGTACATGATCTATATCTGATGTAAACCAGTCAACAAGAATATTACCCCGTAAGTTTGGGCAGTCTCGTAGGCTATAGACTTGCAAATGCCTAAGCCTAAAAATCTATTTTGTGTTGCCATAATAAATAGCTCTACAATTGCAGCACGCAAATCTATCAACAACATCAGATTAGAGATATTTACATTTTGTGTACAAACGTTAAGATATACATTTAAGTAGGCAGCACCCTTCTAGTTTCCCCCGGTCATATCCACCACCCAGTAGGTACAAGTGACGTTTTTAACGATCATTGGAATTCATGCGAATATGCACCAGTAATAATCCAATTCTAATCAAGTTCAAATTTAAGATCAATTTCGATATGTAAGTCAATGAACAATTAATTCAAAGCGACGGTTTTGAAAGTAAACAAACAGGGCGAAATTAAATCCAAGCAAATACGATTTACATACACACACATTATACATCATATTATTCTGTATACACTAAATAAACAGAGAAAAATCTAATATATGACAGAATGTTATAAGTTACTTTAAAGAAATCTTGTCTTTTTAAATAAAATTGAGACTTATAACTTATAACATTGTATGTATACAGGCTATACGTATAGGTATATTATAGGCTATACACAAAGACTATGCACCACACATACTATATCAGTTTATTATTATTACCATGAACTTTATTAACAAAAGTTAAGGCATTGTATATCCATCAAAATGAGCTTTCTATCATCTGTTAAAACGAAATACTAGACAGTGGAACAATGCAACAAAAGAATAAATTTTCTAAATAAAAGTTGCTTTATATATTACACTATTAATGTCTTTTTATTTGTTACCATATTTCTATTTCACAAAGGTATTAATTAAATATAAACTTGCTAACATAGCATGACGTGTATATCATCGCTAACATAGCATGACGTGTATATCAAATGTTCACACGTTCACATTATACTTTTAAAATTAATTACATTTTAATTTACACCTTTTACACCAGAACATTTTCAAAAAACAATATGGAGAATTTAATTTGTTAACATTTTCTAGAGTCATCTCTTATCGATAGATGTATATCTCAAAAGACTTACGAGGAAGCTTTCCAAAACAAAATGTGGCTGCCAAAAAGATTTCTCATAGGAAACATTTTTTAAAAAGTCGAAATGTAACTCTGGTCAAATCATTATAAACAGTAAAAGTAAATTCGAAACTTTTCGAAGTCAACCAAAAATTATAGATTGATCATAAATTGATCATTTTGTAAATGTGGTCAAAGTCTTATAGCAATAAAAAATACCGATAGAATTTTCTAAGTTAAAATGTGACTCTGGTCAAATTCTTATAAATGGAATTCTAAAACTTTCTAAATCAACAAAAAACATAAAGCAATCATAAATTGAACATTTGGTGAATGTAAATCAAATTTGCGAAAATTTTCTGAGTATTATTGAAAAAATCCCTTTTTTGCCCATACTTTGTTCTGAGTCGTCGAGATCAAAACGAATTTGATCAGCGGTCTACCTTGAATGCCGATAGAAAATTATGATTTTCAAGATGGTACCATACCCTTTGGTATGCCCCTCTCTCCCCATGTGATAGCGCAAATCTGTGTGATTATATTCTATTCCCTTCAACATTGTTATGGAGGGAGAGGGGTGATACTGTCCAAGGTTGTAGATGTTATATACATTTGGACTTATAAAAACTGTTAGGATAAGGAACATTTGGAAACATGTGATTGAAATTGGCACAACTGGCTTTACTTTTTTGTATATATAACGGTATTAACTTATAATATTGTAATTTGTAATTATAAAGTTAAAATACTTGATATGTGGTATGGTATGTGATCTTCATTTACTCCCCTGAAGATTACTCCTTTACAGTTCTGTTATAAACCTATTTTATTCAAAGATAACATTTTCATAGATCATATTTTATTTTGGTTTTCCTGACCATACAAAAACAGTTTGGAAGTGGCTCGGGAAGTAAAGCTGAAAAGTAGTGAAGATCTCAGCAACTTAAATAATCACTGTGGAAGAGCTTTGTTAGCATGGCTTCAAGCATCAAAACCTTAAACTATAATCAGAAATCCCTCTTCCAAGTGATTATTTAGTCTTATTACGCATAAAATCTGAAAATTCTTAAAAGGCAAATTCTTAAAAGGGTCAAACCCTTATAAAACCGGTGCCTAATTAATGGAAATGTGGGTGTTTTTTTTGCCAAAACAGAAAATTGCTCTTACGCATGCGTAATACGAATGATTCATTCGGAGAAAAAAAGTTAAAACATTCTTAACTTTTTTTATCTTAAATGGCAGATCGTTTTAAAAACAGGAAACTTTTTTCCCCTTAACATAATTTTTGGATGACAAAAGGTCATTTATTTATGCAAAATCTGTTGAACCTTATCGGTTGATTTTAGGCTATTTGACATGCAGAGTAGCGTAAAATGGCGTTGGCTCCCAAGGCAATGCCCTGTACTCTTTGGGGGGCTTACAACGCCCTAAACCGCCAGTTGCAGATAGTTACGCCCTCTGGGAGCAATGCAACGCCCTGAGAGGCGTCGTTTTGTCAGTAATAATAAAAAAATTACTTAGGAAAAAATTTGGCACCACTTAATAAAAATTCTGAATCCGCCTCTGTGACTATCAATGATGTGAATGTTATTGGCGGTGGCTTAACGTCCCACAAGAACTTCTGCATTCTATTGGAGAAAAAGATTTACAACATCTCTGTTTACCGTTAAAGAATTTCCACATCATCGTTTACCGCTAATAGAATTCCAGTATCCCCGATTGCCACTAAAATAATTCCATGATTGTCTATCTGTGCTGTGAATGTAATTGACAGTTGCTTACCATCCAGTTAGGGCTTCTGCGACAGATAAAGTCTATTGGGGAAAATGATTTACCACATCATCGTTTACCGTTGAAGAATTTCCCCATCACCGTTTACTGCTAAAAGAAATCCAGCATCACCAATTATCGCTAAAAGAATTCAATAGTAGGTTGCCAATGTTGTAGATGTCACTGGCAGTTGTTTAACATCAAATTCGAGCTTATGCGACAGATACAGACAGTCTATTGGTGGAAAATATTTACCGCATTATCAATTACCGCTACAAGATCACCGATTACCACAAATAGAATTTTAGCTTCAACGATTACTGCTAAAATAATTCTATCAGAGACTATCAGTGTTGTGAATGCCAGAACTTCTGCGACAGATATAGACTATCTATTGGCGAATATGATTTACCACATCACCGAGTACCGCTTAGTCCATCAGTGCTGAAATTTCATTGACAGTTGCTTAAAATTAATAAGAGCTTTTGTGACATGTACCATCACAATCTATTGAATTAAGTTTGCAGAATGTTTCCTTAGACATGTTGCATACATTGTGTTTGGCACATAGAAGGCTACTATCAGAGTAAGTTCATACATCTCTAATAAATTTTTATTTTGAGTTAACTAACAATGGAGAAGCTAATAATACAAATAATATGGGAAAGAATAAAGAAGAAGAAGATTATATGTTCACGGTTTTGACCCGTATGTTTTGATCCGTTTACGTAATGAAGCCGGAAAGATTCAGAAAACGATAAGATTGAGGTAAGTGGAATTTGTTTATTACCTTAACCCTTTGATTACCTTAATCGGGCTATTGGTATGTCCATAGTTTAACCGGGCTATTGGTGTGCCCATGGTTTAAGCGGGCTATTAGTATGTCCATAGTTTAATCGGGCTATTGGTATTTCCATAGTTTAACCGGATCTAGGCAAAAAAAACACCTTTTCTTGAGTACCAAACACGCTGAATACTTGAGATTTTGCATGGACATAGATCTCTGGATTTACTTTCAAAACCAAATACATATATATGTTTAGGAAAATTATGCAGAATGTGAGCTCCATTGACTTTTTAAAATAACCATTGTCTTTTTGCGATGATTGCGTAATTAGCATTAAATACACAGAAAATATACCTAAGAATTCACTAACAGAACTTATTTGGCATAATTTTTGAGGGATTTTGATGAAAAGTTCCGAAGTTTTAGCTGCATAGCATAAACAGTTCTAGAGATATAACAAAATTTTCGACAGGGGTGGGGGGCATGTTTGCCCTCGTTGAACTAGGGTTAAAGGAACTAATTTTTGAGGGTTATTAATTTTGCGGGGTCGACTTAAGATTTTTTTTGCGAGTTTTAAATATGGCAGTTCAGCAATACCTGGATTTTTGCTGGTCTTTAATTTAACGGGGCTGCAATTTCAGAATTTTTCACTGTCATTTCAATTATTGTATATTTCCTTATAGGCTTTTTACTCTAACCCTATTATAGGGAAGTTCCAGAAATCAACATCAATGTAGGTTTTTGTTATTTGCAAAAGTTAACGAATATATTTCTTCTTATAGAAGAATGTGAGATGTGTGTAGTAAACCGTGAAATAAGAAAACTGTTTTTCTCCAAAATGTACTAGCGCGTTTTCTCGCCAGACGTCGAGTTTGTAGTAGAGACTACTAGGTATTATGATTAAATAAACTTTTGTTTTATATAATTTTTTAGTTTAATACTTTTTACAGGATTGTTTTAATACTTCCAATAACGATAATGGCTATAGTTTATAAAATGCAGTCTTTGTACTTTAGAGATCTATATTATAAGTTAAACTATAAGAAGAAATATACGCTGGTTTTCCATTAGCGTAAAATTCCGCGCGGAATGCAAATAAAGACATTTCATTGGTAGAAATTGACGTTTCACGGCCTTTAACTTTTGCTTATGTGATTAGTTATTATAATGGCAAGATATTTGCGAATTATTTTCATGTTGATTGCAACAAAATTAATTGTATTAATTACACGGACGTTTTACAGAATGGAATTTGCTCCCAGTACATGCGGAATCTATATGTAGTATCACCCAGATCAACTAACAAACTTATTGAGTCAGAGTTAATGCGAGAAGTATTTCTTTGTCTCACTTATGAAAGATTTGGCAATGTAATGTTTTTCAACCAATCAAATCAATTAACAATCTCTATTTATCAATGTTCGTTCGTACGCAGCATTCGCACGTACTCGCGTACAAAATATTTACTGATGGCATCAAACCCAAAATAACCACTTTAACGAAAATAGGTTTTTTAATGTCATTCCTTAAAGTTCTAATAAACAAAATGCAAAATGATATGATATTGATTATCTTTTCTAAAATACCATCGTCATTCTTTGAGGCGTAAAACGAAATTTCAAAACACATCTATTACTTATTATGTTTTACTGCTAGCATTTCCAAGCACAGTTTTATAGGGAATAGCAGGTAAATACTCGATAAAGTCTACATTTTTATACTGTTCAGCATCATCCGCAAGAATAATATATTTGTTACATCAACTTATAGAAATCCCACTTGGTATGTGTGTTAATTATGATAGTTTTCTAGCTAATCACTGGATGAACGACTACTGAATACGCAGTCAGTACAGCATCCAGACTATGTATTGACATGCATGGATAAGGAGCTGTACGGATTCCGTGGCTTTGTTCATACTTTGCTTTATTGGATATTATATTCCAATCTTTTCAATTATAAACTTTTTCACATTGAGGTCATGAAGCTTAAATATATTTTATCTTATGAGTACACTAGTGGTTTTACGGTTTATTTAATGTTTTTCGACTATCTGAGAAACAGGTTTTACAATTAATTTTACCATATTTAGTTAGGTATTCTACACAGTTGCGAACTAGGTTTGTGAACTCTTGCTTGTAGCCTATGTTGATGTAGTTGCCTATGTTGGAGCATATGTTTGTCGCTCTACTTCTACGTATGTCATCATCTTTTAAAGTTAAAATCTACATCTGCATCTAATAATTATCTTTTAGAGCTGAAAGGTTAATCTTTTATAGAGACAAACCTTAATAGGAATATTTAAACATCTTCATTATTTCTATATATAAATCAGTCTGTTGAGAGTACTGCATTGCATTTGGCATCGTTTTAATCCATGTAACGACAATTGTGGTATTGAACTTATATAGTATGTTATAGACCTAATGATTTATAAGGGAATATATTTCAAAAGATACTGCCTCTCATCATAATTTGTCATAATTTTACAAAACATTTCATAATTGATCAAACTTTTTGTCACTTTAACCTGTTAAATGGCTGGGGTTAAAGCCGAACGCTCTAAAGGAGGATTTCAACTAGGCAAGTTTGTTCGCTGGAATTCTAAATGACACCGTTACAGGAGACGTCGCTTTTAACCGACGTAATGGCTTAGAATTCACGCAAACGAATTCGCTTAGTGGAGATCAATCTTAAAAGTAACAAAATACGTGACGATGAATCGCGTCGTTTTTACTTTAATCATCATGAACGAAACAATAGGACTTATATAGTATGTTATAGATCTGATGGTTTATAAGGGAATATATTTTAAGAGATACTGCCTCTCATCATAATTTGTCATAATTTTACAAAACATTTCAACATTTCATAACTTTTTGTGACTAGGTGAATATGGACCTGTTAAATTACTGATGTTAAGGCCGAACGCTCTAAAGGACAATCTCGATTAGGCGAATTCGTTCGCGCGAATTCATAATGAAACCATTACAGGTGATGTTGCTTTTAACTGACGTAATGGCTTCATTTAGAATTCACGCGAACAAATTCGCCTGGTAGAGATCAATCTTAAAAGTAACAAAATACGTGACGATGAATTGCGTCGTTTTTACTTTAATGGTTATGAACAAAAGAATAAAAATCACACACAAACTATTTATAGAAAAACAAAGCTAAAAGCATAAAATGTCGTTATTCTAGTGTGGTGTGCTCACTTGCATTGGCATGAAATAAATATTGTCATTTCTCAAATGTTGCTCACCCGCCATCCACTATGCACATTTAATTCAACATTCAAAATCAGCCTGATGACAATATGAACAAATACGTCAATGTGAGCTAGTAGAAATTACCCAGTCATATTGACTGTGCTAACTATTTGTTTACATTTTTCTGATGATATTAGTATTTCTTGGTACGGCTCTACATTCTCTTCCAAATTTTTTTTCTTAATGCAATGTACAAGTAACGATAGTAGGCACGGAAGAGTAACAAATGCAATACAACCCAAATATTTTAGATTTGCTTCTTTGATAACAAATTTCACATGGCAAGATATGATGTTACAATATTCCCATGCTCCAAACTCATCAACATAACACCAAGGCATTTTACTATAACCTTGTGGATTACGACAATAATTCCGACTAAGGGTTGGATAGAGGTTCTTTGGTAAATGTGCTGTGTCCCATGCCAAGCAAGGTTTGCCACTAATAGTAATGTTAATATATCCAATGTAATTTGATCCAATTCCATGGTAACAATCACGAGTTTTAGACATTATCAAATCATTTTCAGCAATTGAATTCATCTGACATTGCCTTATTGAACTTTGATTTTTTTTTCTCAATGCTGAGCAACTATACAACCCTTTGTGCAACATTGTTCTGATTGAAATGTTTCCCTTACATAGTTCAGAAATAGAAAATATTTTTCGCAATAACTCCAGGACATTTTTGCATTCATTCTTGTTCATTACATACATACATCTCTCAAAACAAGGTAAAGAAATGATTGTCTTGTTATTTTTTGACTTCAAACATATTGGATGATTTATCTCGCATATGTATCTCTTCCAGTTTTCGAAACAATTAGAAACGGTGCCTATTTCAGACTGACTCACCACATATGTTAGATTAGCTAACAGCTCCTTTTTTCTAGTACATGAATTATATGAGAGCATTAGTTGCATAACATCACTTACATTTTTTGCATGAGTCCAGAAGAAAATAATAAAATACATAACTGAAAGTTTTCTATTTGTTGTTAATAGTTTCTCTCTATTATTCGAAGCTACATAAAGATTCCTCATGTACTTTGAGCAAATTCCACTCGGTAATACATCTGTGTAGTTAAAGCAATTAATTTCCTTACAATCAACACAATAGCATGCTGAATAAACACAACATAATGTAATAAACACAATTGACGAATGTACTGCCATAAGGATATTCCTATATTCTCCTTTTTTGCAGTACGAATCATAAACAAAATCTAATTCCTTGTTTGTTCGTTACTTTACATCCATAAATTACAAATAAAGCATTACTTTTCTTTGAGATTATGTGATGGATTAAAGTAATCATACTATTTATATTATTACGTAGTTACGTAATCAAACTTGACAGATTTGTCAAAGAAGTCTACATTAACCTATTGCTAATCACCATGTCAACCATTGCTTAGAAAAAAAGATAATCTGTTTATTTCCTGCATATAGCCTTGAAAATTATACTGATTGATCAGCATTCATGTCTTAAAAAAGGCGATTGCGATGGACTATTTATTTCTTGCGTATGTTTTAGGATCCTGTTGTTATGAGTCTTGTACCACTAATAGTTATTGTATATTTTTGAGAATTCTTTTTAACCTTTGAAAATAATAGTTTCAATATTTAAAATACTAAAAACGTTTGTCGATCAATTGTTGCTATGGTCATTTTAGAGAAAAGCTCCAAGTTTGAGCAATTTTTATCACCTACCCACGACCACCTTAACTCTATTTTCATGATAACAGTATGTTTGTTAGGGAAAATTACTTTGGTTAGTTGGCTATACTCACCACAAGCAACCGTGCACCACATTGACAAGAATTATTCTATAATTCAATATAGAGATTTCGTATTCTAATTATTTTGAATTTTGTTGTGAAAGATTTTTATTGGAAACAACTCTGTTAGTTACCCGGATAAATATAAAGCACGACAAAGACAATGTGGAAATATAGCATTGAAGATCTATACAAATTCTGTGTGACTAACAAAAAACATCTGAGTAGGAGGAAAAATACCATCACGCTTTCCGTTTCCTATTGTATCATTTCCCACGATTCTAAATTTATATGTTTTAAAGCATTGTGATTCTTTGTAGTGGCAGTTGTTAATGATTCGTTAGATTATTTCCTTCTTTCCATAGAATTTACCATGCTCATCTTTTTAATCCTATTTATGCTAGGCTTTTTTAAGCTATTCAAAACTAGGAGCGGCGGATTCCGCCCTTTGGAGACCTCCGGATTGTCTTGATTTTACACTATGATACTTGGTACAATACTATTACCAACAGTAATGGACATTTTTCTCTAAAGTATTTTTTATCTATTTATCTATCTATCTGTCTATCTATTCGGGCGTTTGTCCGCTTTTTTGAATACGCCCATATACGCCCATATAAGTAACGTGATGAAGTAATGTTTCTGGATTATGAATTATGGTTATAGATTATGGTCATGGTCATGGCTTTTGTTTAAGGTTTATGGTTATGGTTACAGTTTGTGGATATAGTTATTGTTTATGGTTTAAGGGTATGGTTTATGTTTGTGGTTACCGTTATCATAATGGTCATGGTTATCGTTTTGGTATGGTTTTGGTATGGTAATGGTATGGTTATGGCATTGCTACGCACATTGTTTATGGTTTATAGTCATGGTTTATGGTTTATGATTATGGTTGTGGTTAATGGTTATGGTTTACGGTTATTGGTATGGTTTATGGTTGTGGTTTGTGGTTATTGGTTGTGGTTTATTGGTATGGTTTATTGTTATTGGTATGGTGTATGGTCATGGTTTATGGTCTTAGTTATGGTTTACGGTTGTGGTTTATGGTTGTGGTTTATGGTTATGGTTATGGTTTATGGATATGGTTTATCGTTGTGGTTTATCATTATGGCTTATGGTTATGGTTTATGGTTGTGGTTTATGGTTATTGGTATGGTTTTTTTCATGGTTTATGGTCATGGTTTATGGTTATGGTTTGCGGTTATGGTTATGGGTTATCGTTGTGCTTTATGGTTATGGCTTATGGTTTATGGTTATGGGTTATCGTTATGCTTTATGGTTATTGGTATGGTTTGTGGTTGTGGTTTATGGTTGAGGTTTAAGGTTATGGTTATGGGATATTGCTGTGCTTTATGGTTATGGCTTATGGTTTATGGTTGTAGTTTATGATTATGGTTTATGGTTATGGTTAATGGTTATGGTTATGCGATATCATTATGGTTCGTGGTTATGGTTTATGGTTATGGTTTATGGTTATGGTTTATGGATATGGTTTATGGTTATGGTTATGGTTTATGGTTATGGTTTACGGTTATGGTTATGGTCTATGGTTATGGTCTATGGTTATGGTTTGCGGTTATGGTTTGCGGTTATGGTTTGCGGTTATGGTTTGCGGTTATGGTTTGCGGTTATGGTTTGCGGTTATGGTTTATGGTTGTGGTTTATGGTTTATGGTTATGGCTTATGGGTTATCGTTCTGCTTTATGGTTATGGCTTATGGTTTATGATTATGGGTTATCGTTCTGCTTTATCGTTATTAGTATGGTTTGTGATTGAGGTTGATGGTTATGGTTATTGGTATAGTCTATGATGATGGGTTCGTTTATGGTTTATGGTTATGGTTTACGGTTATGGTTTATGGTTGTGGTTTGTGGTTATGGTTTATGGTTATTGATATGGTTTATGGTTGTAGTTTATTATTATGGTTATGGTTTATGGTTATGGTTATGGCTATTGGTATAGTTTACGGTTTTGTTTATGGTTATGGTTTTATGGTTTAAGATTGTGGTTTATGGTTATTGGTACGGTTTTTTTCATGGTTTATGGTCATGGTTTATGGTTATGATTTGCGGTTATGGTTTATGGTTATGGTTATGGGTTATCGTTGTTCTTTATGGTCATTGGTATGGTTTATGGTTGCGGTTTATGGTTGAGGTTTGTGGTTATGGTTATGGGATATCGCTGTGCTTTATGGTTATGGCTTATGGTTTATAGTTGTAGTTTATGATTATTGTTTATAGTTATGGTTATTGTTGTGGTTATGGGTTATAGTTTTGGTTTTGGTTATGATTCATGGTTATGGGTTATGACTTATGGTTAGGACATAGTTTATGCTTACAGTTACAGTTTATGGTTACGGATTATAGTTATGATTTATGGTGGTGGTTTATGGTTATGCTTTATGGTTATGATTTATGGTTACGGTGCTAAGTTCAGATCATTTCTCTAAATAAGTAAACTAATCATTACTGATTAGTAATTCCGCACGAATCATTCAGCCCGCCTAGGCAATTAATTAAGTAATTACTATTAGCATTATGTGAGTTCTAACTCCAAAAACTACTCGTAAGCAAAACGGTGCTTAACCGACAGAAATACTTCGGCCACCATGCAGCTGTTTTATTGATTTCCGAATAGCATTCTGAAAATTTGTAGCTTATGTTGGCATAGATTTTTGAAATAGATATTATTGCTATCTGAAATATTTGCAATTGAATGTTTGATCTGTTCTCAGGACGGAAATTGTTAAAGCCTTCAGGCTTCTTGTTCTTCTTGCTTCCAAATGAATTCTACAAATGATAAAATAAATTATATTTTCTTTTTTGGTACTAGTGATCTCCAAATAGGTCATGGGAAATAGGAACCGATTTTGAAAAACAGATATCATCGAAATGTTGTATCAAATATTCCTTTCATTCCAATTACTAGTTATAAAAAATAATACGGTAGAATGCACCCTACCTTAGACTGAATAGGGTTAAAAGCAACAAAAATATTTACGCAGACCATGATAGCTCATATATCTTATTTCCAAGCAACTTGTGGTGCGTATTGCTTTCCACCAATGTAACCATCAAAGGATGCCGTTATCGCCACTGATGCCACCTTTACAGTCCAGTTTATCATTATTGAATTCAGACTGGGTTAACAGAAATGCACGCACAAAAGATGGTGCAACTGGCAGTATAACTGTACGCAGAGCGATGTGAATTAATGTTGCGGCTGTACATCATGTTGGCGCTCAAGTAGGTAGAGCAGAACACTCACTTGATCATCGAGGCAAAGCGCGTGGTGGTGATCGTTGCGTCCA
>JAULBZ010005835.1:1690-12998 GCA_032360805.1 Neoturris breviconis
ACATGTTTTAAATCAAATGTGGTTTTATAGTCCGCAAGCTCAAACAGACGTCAAGAGAAGAAACAAGTTTATAAAACTGACGAACAACATTTTGAACAAAAAATAATGTAAAAGATACTAGCGTTATTTAAAAAAGACATATTTATTTTTATACCACCTTACTGTTTTCTAGTTCATATAGTTTAAAAGAGAATACTACACACTGTCAATATGAAGTCTGTTGTGGTAATATTATTATTTTTCTCCGTGGGACATATCAAAAGTAACACTCTCCCTACTGAAAATTCAACGCATATAACAGATACATCAACACCGTGCGATTCTGCGAAAAGGACTTACAGAAGTGCTGGCTATAAAGAAGAAGATATATACACTCTGAAAAGAACAGGTATAGACTAGCTATAAAAATAAATATTTATCCTCACATACTTAAAACTTTGAGCCAATATTTCTCATTACTCATTTATAATTTATTTCTCAGTGTTCTTCCTTATGGGTTTGGTTTTCACTCAATAATTACTATTCAGCTTATTCTTTTGATACAAATTTTAAATTTTTTGATTTTAGAAAGTTTATGTCCCTCACTTGAATGTTTGCTTTCAGTTTTATGTTTATTTTTAATCAGTATGACCTCTGTAACGGCCGACCAGTAAAGCTATGAGTGGTAGCTATATGTCAGATATTGCTATATTTGTTTAGGAATCCCTATTTTTACTCACCTTTATATGTGTCAAACTCAAAACCCACTTGCTGCATATTTACTTCTGAATGTGAGGAATAAGAAGTTTTTTATGTTAAAATTTAACAAAGGGAATGGTTGGGAAGAAGATTGAAATTATAATATAACATATTCATCAGATCAGAGAGATCAAAACAATCAAGTAATTTTGTTTGCATACAGTAAATCCTTTAAACTAGCCTACTTTTGTGAGCACCCTCCAATATGATAAGATGAAGTCAAAGAAAAAATATTTTTTCAAATTTTCACTGAAGAGACAAGAGAAGCAAGAAAGCTTATCAATGAAGTAAATTCATATTTCAGTTAATCTTTAAATAGTTTGAATGGAGTATTACTAAATTTACTTCTATATTATTTCCTTCCTGTTTCAAATTTGGTGCTGCCATTGAAATTGTAAGCAGCATTTGAATAAGAACGAATAACCACTGTGGAAGAAGGATTTTTGAGCATTGTTTCAGGCTTTCTAGCCTGAACCAATACTCAAATATCACTCCTGCATAGTGATTTTTAACACTGTATAATAAATTTATTTATAGAGGAAAACTTAAAAGTATGTGGGAAACATGGTACCTGTTGCAAGGCACAAGCAGAATTAAATCTTGTCAAGTTAAGTGAACAGGAAAGGACAGTATTAACGAATCCTTTACAAAGTAGACTAAATGAAACCTTTCATCATACTGGTGAAAAATTTAAAGGTATATATATATCCCAGTGGGTAAAACCTTGTTCAAAGTCCACAGTAAAGACACTAGAACAATGTAATTTGTCATTGTTCATGCGTCTTTGCTGCTGACTTTGAACAAATTTTAAAGAAACTTTCAGTACAAATGTCCGGCCGAAAGTTCTTAAAAAATGGGTCTACTCAGTTTAAGCAATAAATTCTATACATTCTGTTAAATATTAACTTTGAAGTATAGAGTCTAAAATCATCATTGCTCTCCATCATGTGCATGGAATGATGTGTCTATAATCTTTGAACATGATTCATGTGTCACCAAGCATTTTCGAGTTTGAAAATTAAAAGTGACTAGTGTATTAGCAACAAGTTAACAAGTGTATACTCATTACCAGTATACTCGTTAGCGTGGTATACTCGTTAGCGTGGTATACTCGTTAGCTGAAAATTATAAGCAACCAGTGGCTGAAATAAGAGTTAATAGTCACTGTGGAGGAAGGATTTTTTTACCATAACTTCAGGCTTTATAGCCTGAAGCTATGCTCAAAATTATCTCCTCAGTGATTATTTACCCTTATGTCATCCACTGGCAACTTCAGTACTGGATGGCATGGTATTAAGCAACTTCACTTGTTAATAAAAACAAAGTTATTTACTTTTTAACCATTGCCACTTGTGTTTTACTCTGTTCTTTTTTTTTTTTTGACTCAAGTGCAAAATCAAGCAACTATTAAGCTATTTTCTTAAAAGTATAACTTATGCAACTCTGGCTGTGGCTTGACCAAAGTTGTTTTTAAAAAACATGTGCATTTACATTTATTTTGCACTCAATATCCTTTAATGCCTAAAGGTGGCAGTCAGTCTCTACATACATTCTCTTTTATTTCTAGTATGAAATATTTTCAATAGACTTCTGTATCTTTTTTTTTTGTCATTTTCAATAGACTTCTTTATTTTTTGTCTGTACCAATATGTATAATGTATCAGAATTGTACTGTCAGTTTCATGGTGGTTTTCTTATGAATTTATCTGGTCAAAAAATAATATATATTAAAAATTAAATTAGTTTAATCTTTTGTCAAGAAGAGTTGAGTCAATGGCCTTTTGACGTCAGAGGTTAATATATTTGCTATCCTAGTGTCTATTTCGGATTATTTTTTCTATGGATTGTATAATATGAATATTAATTGTCTAGAACTGGACAAATGCCTCAAAATACCTATGACACTGACACAGCCTTATTGTTTTTATTGTATGAAATACTTTATAAATTGACCAAAATGCAAGGTATCTTTATCTAGAAAGTATGGCATGATCGTTACTTTGGGTTAAAATGACTGCCTCTTAATTTTGCTAAATTTATTAAGCCCGAATAAACTTGTCAGAATCACCTGCAGAGGAGTGTTTGAATATAGTGTTCAGCAAATAATCACAGTAAAGTTGGGAGTTTTGGGCATAACTTCAGGCTACAAAGCCTGAAACTATGCTCAAAAATCTCCCTTTCACACTGATTATGAGCCCCTTTTTATTACATTAGTGAATAATTTTTTTATGCTGTATCTATCATCAATTAACATTCTTGAGATCTTATTCAGGATTTCCTCTTTGAAGCAAATACGAAATGACTGTTTTAAAAAATTATTCATCATAAACTTGTACTAACTATCTTACTTATTTATTGAATAAATTAATCGGACTGTTACAAGACTTCTTAAAGCAATTAATCTTACCCCCTGATGAGATAAAGGGTCATTCATTTACCATAAGGAATTTTTATTGAATTTCATTAATCTGCTAAATGATTTGGCAACATAGTGTTATTCAAATAAACTTCTATTATGAAGTTGTGACAAAACAGAGAACGATTTTAGTTCCTTTCAACATTTATTTCTGTAACTGAGAACAATGTTTTACAATTTTTTCTCACTTGTGTATTTTTTTTCCTGCCTAAAAATAGCACTAGTCAGTGCTTGAAATAACTGCTGGTCATCACTGTGGAGGAGAGATTTTTCAGAAAATTTCCAGCCAATATTTATTTCAAGCACTGTAGTGCAAAAAGCAAATAATCAATGTAGAGGAAATGTTTTAGAACACAGCTACATAAAGTGTCTAAAGCCATACTTAAAAATAACCTAATCTTGCTATTAAACATATAACATTCCACATGTGTTACACTGTGGTATAATATACAAAACAATGACATAGTGGTCTGTCTGCACATACAAATTGTTCTGATATGTGTCAAAACATCTTTTTGATCTTTTTCCAGGATAAATTAACATCTATTTTTATCTTGTTTTCATGTCGAAATATGAGATCTATCAATTAGGTAGCGTGCACAGTGGACGCAAAACATAAGAGCAAGTAATCACTATGGAAGAGTGATTTTTGAGCATAACTTAAGCCTTCAAAGCATGTATGCTCAAAAATTCCTCCTACATTGATTATTTACACCTGTATGTTCAAAATTCCCTCCTCTGCGGTGATTATTTACATTTGTTTAAACCACTGATGTATAGAGTGTAATGTTTAATCAAGTGAGTGTTGATTTAACACCCTCCGTGCAGACATTATTAACACTCACCATTATGGGCTAATTAGTGGTCTGGCACTTATTTTAAATTTAAATTTTGGCGGGAGTGCTATTAGGAGACCAGCACTTATATGAAACCAGTGGCATTTTTCTTTTTCGAAAATTAGGAACCATCTTCAAAATTCGTTTCAAAAAAGCAGATATTTTAGCAGCTTTAAAGTAGTCAAATTTAATATACGATAAAGAGTGTAAGTCAACAAGCTTCCAATTGATTGGTTTCTTCGATACGAAGAAACTAATCAATTGCAAGATCATTGATTCAGCACTTTCCTCCTGGGAATAAATTTTGGAGATGGTCCCTTATATAACTTCCATAAGACAGAAATTCTGATATATTATTGCCTGAAGCAATGCTTAAAACTCTCTCAGTAATTATTTGCTCATATCTTGACCGTTTTAATTGCCATTGACCAGTTTTAACAACCAGAAAACTGAATTATAATAATCTAATGTTGGTAGGGCAAATGTTAAAATAAGTCCCAAAGATGATCACTTCAGTTAATTATAATGATTTAATTCCTGATTTCTTGTGTTAAAGATACCTAATTCCAGTAAAACTTTATTTCCATTCTGTTTTTCTACATTAGTGTATGATACTGCTGTAGTTTGCCTCACCACTAAATCCTGCAGAAAAAGATAAGCCTTTACCTGTACTTTAGCTGTTGCTCAAATAAACCATTAAATAGGGGTAATGATAACTTTCACTGTGAGACTTTACTCAAAAAACCCGCATTGGTTTTGGAAATGTAGTTAGTATCCTCCACTAGCTGAAACATTCACTTTGTCATCACTTGGATGCTTGTGGTATTGAGAGTTTATATTGTTGAGTTTGTGGTACAAGCCTGAACGTAACTGCCAGACATAACCTGTGGAAGAAAGTTTTTTAAGTATAGTTTTCAGTTTTTAAAAAACGCTTCTTCACAGGTGATGTCTGGTAGTTATATTCAGGCCTGTGGTATCTGAATGAGAACAAAATTTTCTTTATTCCTTTAGATCTTGTTCGCAATGTGATTATACGTTCGCAAAAAAACTTGGACGCAATGTTTGAGAAAACATATGGACCACATTATGAAAACAATAGACACGTTTTTAAGAATTTGTACACATCACTTCACCAGTACCTCAATGGAAGTGAACTGGCTTTAGATACAAGCATAAATTCATTTTTTGCTAAACTCCATGAAAAGGTTTATATCATGACAAAGCCATTATCAATTTTCACTAAGAAATATGAAAATTGTATATACGACAGTACCGATTTCGTAAAACCATTTGGAATTATACAAACAAAAATTCAACGTCAAACAACACGTTCATTTTTGGCATCGCGCATCTTTTTGCGTGGCTTAAAAGAAGGAATGGAGGTGATTATGAAATTGCTTCAACTGGAAGTACATGATGAATGTTCTATTGCGTTCATGAAGATGACACAATGCTCAATATGCAGTGGCATCTCTGAGAGTATGAAACCATGCTCAAGTTATTGTACAAACGTTATGAAAGGTTGTTTCGCTTATATTATTATGATTCAAGCAAAATGGAATGAATTTATTAAAGAAATGGTCACACTTGCAGAGAAATTGGAGGGACCGTTTAGCATTGAAGCAGTTGTTGATCCACTCGGTATTAAAATATCTGAAGCTATTATGGTCTTTCAAGATAACCAAGGAAACATAACTTCTAAGGTATGTGTATTCAGATATAAATTTCATTGCAGTATCTTTTCACAAAATGTGCACTGCAACAGTAGAACTATATTTCATTTGAGTGGTAATAAATCAGTTTTACAAAAGCATCTACAAAACTTGTTTGTGCACTTGTTGCGCCACGTTATCTGACTGACAATCATCTTTGGCCCTCATAATATATTTTTGAGACGGATCCTTACTCCAATCACGCTCTTATTTCCCCTTCTGAAAGTTATGTTCATTTAATTTGAAAATACTTGCTATCAGGGTGTTACAACTGTTTCTATTTTGAATTAGGTCGAACAAAAGTGTGGAACACTTCCTACTGACAATGCAGTAGGTCGTAAACGAAGAGCAGCTGATTATGATGCTAAGAAATCGCTCACAGATTTAAAACTTAAATCAGAGCAATTACTCAAAGGATTTGAAGGAGACACAAATAAGATAATTCATGACTTGAAAAAAAAACCTGATACTAAATCTGACAACAAAGAGGAGAGTATATCATTTATATACAATGTTGATGGTAACAACAAGAAAGAACAAAGCGACTTTGAGAAGTAAGTTTTTTTTTCCATTCAGATGAGCTCTTGCCCAGTGGGCAAAAACTTGATAAAAGTTTACAGTAAAGATGCTAGAACTACATTGAAAACATTGTTCTAGTGCCCTTACAATGGACTTTCAGCAAGTTTTTGTGCACTGGTAATAGGTAGAACTGGTTTTTATTATATATGTATATAATATTCGCGAAAGTGTCATTTTGAGCGTTCAGTCATCAACAAGTTAAGTATACTGGATGTTTAAAAAAATTCTGGACATAGGCAGAAACATGATCATTTTTTTTCTTTTGAATAAGTCCCTCTCTGCAGCGCATCAAGGCCACTACTTGGCAGAGAGACACAGTTTACAAAGATGAAAGATGAGAATTAACATAAGAAAAATGAGAATTAGCATTACACTTAATTTTTGAAGATTGTAGGAAGGTGGAAAGCAAAATACAAAAATACTTTTTCAAATGATTTATTAATTTTTGTATCTTTTTCCCATGCTAGTGATTAACAGGTAATCAAGCATTGTATTCTCGTACAGTTAACGATTAATTAGGAGTTGGTCTGTCCTGGTCCTGCTAACTCGCAAAATTTTATATACAGTATGTCCAAAAACAATCCATAGTATCAATTGTTAATTACACTTAAAGATGTTTGATTAAACACAAATTTCTGTCTGAATATTCAAATTTTGTTTGTTCTTATAAATTAAGACCAATTTATAGGAAGAGAGAATATTCCTCCTGAAAAATAAATTATTATGTGTTCTTATAAGAACAAAGTGTGTAAATACCCAGTGTGCAAAAACTTGTTCAAAGTGCGCAGGTCTTCTTCTGCAGACTTTGATCAAGTTTTTACCCACTAGGCATAAGGTTATAAGTCAAAATTTTGTGTCAAAAACCAACTTTTTGATAAGCATGCAACTAAATTTTACCAAACTTGGCCAACACAAGACTCAAAATAACAGTCCGACCTCACCCGTGGAGGAGTGTACTTGAGTACAGTTTTTAGCTTTACAGCTGCAAACTATTCTAAAAAAACTCTCTTCTACAGTGATGTCTGACCATTATTTTGAGACTTGCCAACAATAATGAAACTTTGTAGTCAAAAACTATGCTAATATTACTCCTCCACAGGTGTTGCCTGGCAAATAGTTTCCGGCTTTTATATTATCACTTAATGATAATTTGTTGTCACTTGGTTGCTTGGATCTTTGTAATATATATAAATCCGATAATCATATCAACCAGAAATGGGAGGAACTGTCAGATAGTTACTCTTTTAAAAACAATTAATGTCAAATATAAAGTAATTTAATGCATTCATCTTTTGAAACATATTAAATTTTTGACGGGAGAATAAAAGATTCACAAAGACATTTTCTTTAACCGTTTCCATAACCCATTCAAAAACCAGGGTGTAGTGTCTGCAAAACTATCGACAAATTTTGTAGTTTTCTTCAGGGTTTACAGTTAAAACTGTTTGCAATTAGAGTAAATAATCACTGTGAAGGAGGGATTTTTGAGGATAGCTTTAGGCTTTGTTCTCAAAAATCACTCCTCAACAGTGATTATTCACTCTTATTTCGAACAATGTGTATATTTCTGTGTATGTACTGGATTTTTACATTCAGTCTATTTTAAAATATTCAGATCTGTTTTCAGTCTTACACTATGCAGTTTTAAAATTGTTGCCTTAATACTCTCCTGTGGAGGAGTTTTTGAGTACAACAAAATAAAACACTCCTCCATGGGTAATGTCTGACAGGTATTTTGGGACTTGGTGATTGTAAAAAGATTTACCTAGCAGTGGGCAAAAAAGTTTTTAAAATCTGCAGTAATGACACTTGAGAGGTTATTCTAGCATCTTTACTACTGACTTTGAACAAATTTTTGCCCTTTGGGTAACAGTTGAATAGCTTGAGGCTAGTTCAATCTTTAAATTATTTTATCAAACCATTTAGGGTGATAATTTATGGAGGAGACATGTATAATTTTCTTTTTTATCGTTCTCTCTCATCAATTTAGCAGTTAATCATAATGACGTTATACTAACCTCAAAATATGTGTTATTAAACTGATATCGAGGAGGTAACCTCTTAAGAAATCCCTCTTGACATTTTTTTATCATTACATCATGGAACACTTCTTTGTGGTGTTTCGAAAGCTAAAAGCGGATTTTGTTGTATGAAATGTATAATTGTTCATTATGAAAGAGGAAATGATAGAAATAAATAGTATCACATGGGAGGTAGGTTTGTGGTGGTACATATCAAACTTCGAATCTTGATGAGGCGTGTTCTAATACAATAATATTCAAATTGAATGATGGCTAGGCAAGGTTTAAAAATAATTCTCAGACATCACCTGTACAGGAGTGTTTTATAGTATAGTTTTCAGCTTTGTAGCTCATAATTATACTCAAATCCGCTCCTCCACAGTTTTTCAGGCTTTGGTAGGTGTGGAACAAGGACCACCTTAAGTCTTATTTTAGAAGTATTAAATACTAAGATTTATAGAAAGGTGGTCCATAACTCAAATTATAAAATAATTCATATCTAAACTTCTGAGATTATCATTCCGCCAGTTGTTGTGTAAAACAATTCTGTTGCTTTTTTATTATTTAAAAGACTTACAAACATACACCTATTCTGCACCGGTGATTGCAATAAGCACAAATAAACACTGTGGTGGTGGGTTTTTAATCATACTTTCTGAACCTAAAGCTATGCTCAAATATCACTCCTCATAATGATTTGTTCATATTCCGAGCACTGTTACACACATAATTGATTTTAAACGTTTAGAACAATGACCTATTTCGACTAGTACTTTATTTATGGCAGATCTCGGCTGGGATGGCCTCTCTGTTGGCTACATTTTGAGGAAGTGCATTTCATCATAATCATAACCATCAATAAATGCAGATTTGATTCCTACCGGATCATCCTCTGACATCATAAAAACTTTCTAATTATGGCTTTTGCAATAAAACTATAATGGTACATTCTACCATATCCTCTATTGTTTTTATAGGGATAGTGTACTATTAAAGTATTTATTTAGTTAACTTTACAGATCGACTTCCCTTTTTAAAAATATGGCTCCTTAACTAATTTATTTCTATAGCAAAACATAATAGTAATTCAAAATAATCCAGCTGCACGTTTGATCTTTTTTTATTAGGACAAATCTTTTTTTTTTAATCTCTGTTCATATTACATCGACCGTCTTCTCTTTTAATATTGTCTGAGCAGTGGTTAAAATAAGGTCACTGCAGATTTGAGCTACAAAGCCTGAAGCTGTGCTCTAAAATCCCTTCTCCACAGTGATTATTTACTCTTACTTTACTCTAATAGTGTCTGAGCACATGTCAAGTCAGAGGTGGTCTTGCGACTAAACTCACAATTTTGATATCCCCTGTTATCCTTTGGTTCTATAACCACTGCATTACATTTAGTTGGGCTCTTACATGTTGCACAAAGGCACAAGAAGATATTAGGCGTCGGGTAAACTGATAATATAAATCCCAGTTGTTGAAAAAAAGGGTAAATAATCACTGTGGAGAAGAGATTTTTGAGCATACCGTAGCTTCATGCTTTGTAACTCCTTCAAAGAGATTGTTTGCTCTCTAATTTTGACAACTGCAATCCCTTGGTTTTATGATTTAGACATTGAAGAATAAGGTATAACCCAGTGGCCAAACACTTGTTCAGGAGATGGTAGAACGACGTTGAAAACATTGTTTTAAGGAACCATCTCAAAATTTCACTCTAAAAACCAACGTCTTTGGTAGGGATAAATCAACTAAAATTAACAAAATTCAACAAAAATGAATCTGTACAGAAGTGTGTTAGGTCAATAAACTTCTAATGGCTTGGTTTCTTCGGTACGCAAGATCGTTGATTCAGTACTTCACTCGGTACATTTTATTTGTTAGTTAGTCCTTTAACAAAAACATTGTTTTTACATCTTTATATTACATGATACGATTGAAGTCGTTTTGTCGCTTTTAAATATTTTTTCAAATGAATTTATTTCAATGAAATGCCAAGTGCATTGGCTTATGGGTTAATATTTAAACAGAGATATTATCTGTGGAAAAGAGAGTCTTAATACATTTGTTTCTTTGTGTTAACACTCTTCTTTGTAGATGCTATTCAATACCTGATGATTAGTATATCAAGTCTCTAGATAATAGTCACACATCGCCTGTTGAGGAATGTTTTTTGAGCAGCTTCTGTACTCAAAAAACACTTCTCCGCAGGTAATATCTGCCCATTGTTTTTAGGCTTGGTATATTCGAGGGTACATTAAATTCCAACAATTGTATATGTTGTGTCAAACTATAGTATACTCAAAAACACTCCTCCACAGGTGATGTCTGACAGTTATATTCAGGCTTGGTGTCTAATCTTTATCTCGTTAATCATTTGTCAGTATTATAGATATTAACATGACTTGATGACAGGAATTAGTGTTTATAAGATTATTCCATTCAACTGTAAGTTAGTGTCAAATCCCCTAAATCTGTTTTATTCTATTGTTTTATTGTTTTTAGTTTTTGTCATTGAGAATAATACGTTACCTGTGGAGGAGTATTTTTTAAGTATACTCAAAAACACCCCTACACAAACGATTTTCAACAGTTATATGAAGGCTTAAATACAGTGTTTTAAAATTAAAATAAATAATCAGTGTGGAGGAGCGAATATTTTGGGCTTTGAAGACTGAAGCTATGCTCATAAATCACTCCTCCATTGTAATTCTTTTTCTTTTTCAAGGACTGCCTCAAAGATTTTATCAAATTCCCTAATCCATTTTATATTATGAATTTTGTTGCCAATGGGAATCATATCGCCTGTACTTAAAAATCACTAATCCTATGTAATGAATTTATAATAAAGACAGGGAAATGTATGTATATTGGTCTAAATGGATAACTGTGTCATACTCCTGCTACAATTAGCTTGTTATCAATATTTATTATGTCACTACTTGATTTTGAGTAATAGTTTTAAATGTCAAGCTGTGCTATAAACTATAATCAACTCTATTTGTGTGA
>JAULBZ010005836.1:0-12998 GCA_032360805.1 Neoturris breviconis
CGCAGTAGAAGATTCGTAAAATCGTCAAAAAGACGTTATCACGATGTTGTAGACGCCGTGTGTCGGGTGGGAAAAAAAGTAAAATCAAAGTAAGAAGCCAGAGGCTAAGTACAAGTTTAGTTAATAAGTTAAGTTTTACTTCTTATGCAGTCCCGAAGGTAACTACATATTCTCCCGGGGTTAAAATGGTCAAAAAGCATGGCTTTAGTAGAGCACAATTTCAAATATTAAATTATTTTTGTTGCTCGAATTCCTTGATCAGATATCTAGAACAAGACATTTTATTAGTTTACATATTTTAACTTCACGTTATTTTTAACGTGTATTTTTGTATTTTTAACGTTAATTTTCTAAAAGTAAATAAGCGGGAAGGGGGTTGGAAAATTTTCCAAAAATTAATAAGCGTCCCCTCCGCTTATTTGATACCGCAAAGTAAGTATGCAGAATAAGTTTTTGTGTGTGTATTAGTCGATCCCTGTAATGCCATATTAAGCCTTGTAATAACGACCGTTCTAAAAATCATTCAGAGAAATATTAGACTTAATTAATAGTGCTAATATTTATGCGTACTTTCAGAAATACATAATGGCGAGATCATGAAATAAGAAGTAAATATCTGATTCGCAAAATAAATTGTTAGATGGGTCACTGGAGTGGATCAGTCAGTGATGGTAATAGCAATTGCTTCCATCGGGACAAACATGCTATTTTATGACTTCTCTTACACCCTAACGACAGAGAAAATGGACAAATAACTAACATTACAGTGGTCGTAAATAAGAATGCTTTCTGGCAACATCGTATTTTCAGCGATATGATAATGAACCAACGCAAACATAACATAGATGTTCAAATGAAGCGTTTCATTCATCTAACAAAGTTCACTATCTTGAACAAAAAGAAAAGAGTAGAAAACTTACATTGAAACTTACGCAGTGATAGAGTACAGTTAATTCTTAACACATTTCATGTTGTCGCTTTCTGCTCGTCATGCCTTATGATCGGCTTGCCTTGTTTGACCGAATGTTATGATACGCGCATTTAACCTAATAGTTCTAATATCATTACATCTAACATATAGTAATTGTACCAAAAGGGAAAGCGCTCTAAATTCTTCACACATTCCTCAACTTATTACTCTCCTACAAACTGGTTTTCATATGCAACTTTTATTGAAATTCCTTCACCGCACTTTGACTTTAACTGAATATCTGTCGCTCTGATAATAGATGATTATTTCAAGAAAAAAAGTGACTATCCAGTAAAAACATTTTTCTAACTGACGTATTACTGACGCATTACTTTTCTAACTTCAGTCAAGTTATATTGTTAGCCGGCAACCTATCGGCATAGAAACAGGCCATTATTTAATAAAGTTAATATAATACATTCATTGCTCACTTTTCTAACTGACAAAATACTGACGCATTACCTTTCTAACTGACGAAATACTGACGCATTGCAACAAATTGCGACGCTTGCTTCTAAGTAGAGTAGAGTAGGAGAAAAATAGCCGAATTATTCAGCGCTATCTCATTAAACTTTCTTCATCGTGTGGTATTATGATATTTACGTGGACAGCTTGAAGTATATCGCGAATATGAACCAGTCTTTTTGTATTTATAATAAATATAAAGCTAAAATTTTAAAAGTAAATGAACAGAACAGCCCGCTCATTAAAATACCATCGGTATATTGTTTTCATATTTCCTTATCGACTTTTACTTTTTATATAAGCATGATAATATGCAATTTATGTGATCCGTTTAGAAAGAGTCAGTGAATACACATAAACCTACAATTACATTATGAAAGAAACTAATATAGTTCTCTGTCGAAACATAGTTTCAAGATTTTCTTTCTTACATCTCGTCAGATCTTCAGAAGAGGACTTAAACGGAGTTTATGCTAATGTCACATCATTTACAATATAGCTATATAGCTGTAAAAATAAAGTTAAACACTCATACACCGTGTAAATACAACTTAATGAAATTGTTTTTGATGACATATTTTAAAGATGAGCGTTTTTCATCATATCCTATAATGTTGAGGTTGACACGCGTGTCACCAATTAAAAGACAAACTTTCTCTCACCGTAGTGTAAAACTATCGCTAAGTATTTCTATACATTTTACAGCATATGATACATTAATGATCAACGCTTAAAGAAACGATATTAGTTCGTCTACGTTCAACACTTATATCGGCTTCCGGTTAATTAGATTCATTTGATAACGAACAAAATAAGGGTATCCCACTGCTCTATCTCCTAACAGTCTAACGGTCAAATCAGACGCTTTAAAGATTTCCTTTCATTCAAAGTAATATATAATAATGATTTATAAAATGAAATAGCAGTTAGAAAGTTTGTTTTCGTAGAAAGGAAATCCCTGTTGTATGATTTACTTTACGCTTTAGACTTATGGGAAACAGTTGAATCTAGTTATCTTCAATTGAGTTCATCTTTTAATGATCACTTCAAAAAATTATTTTTAAAGCGGTTCGTAGCTCGTACGTATTTATAATACATTTAAAATGCATCGTTCAAATTTTGCACCTGACTGTCTCCTCATTAATTGTGAACTTTTTGCAATACAACAATGCCAAAAAATAAAAGTTGCGAGATTCTTGATACCAAAGTTCTTCTTTGGGAGTAGATTCCTCCGTCATCCCTAAGAAACTATTGATTCGTTAGTGTTAGAGCAATAAAATTGTCTTAAAGAATCCTATCTGTCAAAAGTATTTCTCGCATACAAATTGTTATAACAGAGAATCTAATACGTACGATTAGCCTACAATATAAAGTGATGTTAAATCAGCTGAACAAAAATCCATGCTTTTCAGAAATCATATTATACATACGAGGCTAGCTCTAAAAGAAAAGTTACAAAACTTACATATCAAACATTGAACTCTTTGAATTCTATTTACGGGCTTCTTATCGTAATCACTGGCACGCCACTCGAACCTAAATATGTCTAGACAACAATTTTGATGCGCATACCATGCAGGAAAGTAACCGTTCACAAAAGCAATTAATTTGTTGTAGAATACACATAGAAAATTGTTTTAATTAAATTTTCAACACGAATAAAAATGGATCATTTTTAGTGGCTCCAGCCTCCTCTCTGAACTTTCACCGAAACAGACATGAAAATAAAACTATTTCTTCGGCGCCCTGAAAAGCTAAGATATAAAGAGAATATTATGATGATCTTCATGTTATCCAAGCAAAATCTGTTTAGAAAATCAACTCAATAATAAATCGATCCTCGCTTGAAGTTTTTCGATCTGCAAATGTTATGAAAAGTGTCAACTCATGTTTACCGAACAAGAATTTCATAGCCTTCTAGCATAAGTAGCGATTAATTTATGCTAAACGATTATCTTTAACGTTACTATTTATTGGATTCTAACAGTTTTTCACTTATGTGTGTGACATGCTTACTATTTGTGAAATAAAGTAGTTCTCACCTTTTTCCGAACGTTTGGAGAGAACTAATCAAGTTCTGTTATACTCCACTACCATATGAACTGACTATAATGCGTCGTCATAACTTTATATATGTGTATATATATAGAGAGGGGTAATTGATAACATATTGTATATATAAATATAAGCTCTTAATTATAACTTCAACAATTCATTTTTAAGATATATCACATCAAATCATTTCCTATGGCTTTCAATAACAATATGTCTCCATCATCCTTAAAGGTGCATGCTCATTTGTCTGTCACAATAAATTTATATCGATCATTTGCACTGTCCATTTTCTCCTTTTAAGAGTTAAAAAATATAGAAAATAAATACTTACTTATTGCAGGAATATTTTGAATTACACACTCTTTGTGTTATAAGCACCGTGCCTATAAGCACCACAAGGTTAAACTTCGGTCAAAGATTAAGCACCAAGGGTAAGCTGACTTCAGTAATGCACATATTTTTATGAAACTAACCAAGGCTTCTCATGAAAAGAATACGAAATGTAAATCCTACTC
Organism: Neoturris breviconis; assembly: GCA_032360805.1. NCBI lineage: Eukaryota > Metazoa > Cnidaria > Hydrozoa > Anthoathecata > Pandeidae > Neoturris > Neoturris breviconis. The sequence goes on from JAULBZ010005836.1 coordinate 4,006, forward strand.
TTCCCCCATCTTCAGTCTACTCCCACCCTCATCCACGCGTAATAGAGCTATTATAAACAATAAATGGAGTATTAACTCACTCACCATAAGGCTTCTCAAAAATATATCTTGAAAAATCAAATTAGAAGCAACCAATGTAATAGGAATTTAAACAAAATAATTTAAACTCATCTTATGTTCTCTCCTTATAATCCATGGTACATGACGTTAATATGTCTACCACGCATCTACCACGCATATATGCTTAACATACATTTATCTGCTATCACGCATAAATATGCATGTGTTTACCATCAAATTCTTTGGTTATCGACAACATAAAAGACATTTGTCTACCGAAATACTCGCCCGTCACCCTACCCAAAAGGATATATTTTTTTGACTATAGTCAGTCTCTTTTCCGTACGATGTAGCTGTTGCAGATGAAAGATGCAATTGATCAGGGAGAGATATTGTAAGAGATATTGTTGTGCGGAGAAGGTATTGTTTACTAGAGAATATATTGACCAACATTGAAATTATTTCTCGAGGTTTCGAGGATCATATTACTCAGTCATCAGTCTTAACTTTGTATTTTAACTGTTGTTCTTTTTTCATATTTTTAGACCGTCTTTACATGGACCCCTATTAAATGAGCTTGTAATTGATTGGTTTCTTCGGTACGAAGGTGGTTTGGGAGAAACTCAAGTAGGCCATGTATAAAGTCGGCTTCTTTTTTTTTTTAATAAATTTGGAATGGTCATGACCGTCTCAAAAGATACGTGTGCGATTCTTTACGATAATATTACCCCTGTATATTCACCTTATTCTCGTTGTTAATACCATGTGATTTAGAATAAGTGGCCCTTGAATACGCGCCTTCCAGTCTAGCCTATGACGCTAGTTATTCCTTATCTAGTCAAGATAAGCATTCTTATCACTGGCGCCAAGTATCCCTTACAGCTGAAATCTGTGTACTAGTCAAGCGTAATTTTAAGGGAAGAAATAACATACTAAGGTGTTATAATGATCTTTCCTGTGTTACCTCGGAAATGAGGGAGGAAACTGAACAGAAGCACTATGACATAACACTGTGAATAATTATATTTCCAAATACGCTAGCTGTTACTTATACAGTGAATGACCACAACGATATATCTTTCACTAATAAAACTTATAATTGCACATTTTAGACTGCGTTTGAATCGAAAAGAGATGATGAAATTATGAACCTGGTTTCAATATGCTCCCATTACTATTGTCTAATTAATAACTGATGTTCTTGACTGTTTTGCTACCCTCGTCAGACGTAGTGATTATCATTTTAATCTTGTTGTCATGGTTACTGCTGACTCCTAACTAACCTACCATTTCGACCTTTCCATGGCAAAAATATAGCTAGACATTTTTTGGTAGCTTTCAACAGCAACCGAATTGACATATTTAAGAAGCTTGAAAGCTTAGACCTACAGTTTGTTCAACCCGCAAAGTTAGAATATATGTCGATAACTTGAAACTTGATAAAGCGATTCCCTTATGACGCCAGTTACTTGACTGATTTTGACGGTAGCAAAATTTCCACTCAATTCTTTCAGTAGATAGAAACCATGCAGATGTCATATTCCATGTACAATTAGAGAATATATTATGTAGCTCATTGTGTTATTACATCCAGACGGTGAAACTCATTATCGATTATCACCGTTCATACATCATGATGCAACAGGCGAAGTGAGTCACGCCCAATATCAAGTACAGGATGAGCTTCGAAAAAAGTTATGTGCACGACTATTAAAGTCGCGTTGTCACCAATTAGTTGAAAGTTTTTGCTCATATTGTAACTTGTCGCATTTAGACGTACTAGTGATAAGATCATCAATTTGTAGAATAAATGTTCATATTGAAGAAGAAAATACTCGCCAACTGTTTGCCCAAACAAGGTACATTTAAACAAGCTTTAAAACTTATCAGCGGGAGACAGGCACCTTGTCCCGATATGACTAAACAGATCTATCTATACTTAATAAAATTGTTGATGTCTTTTACATTAATTTCCGCTGTGACACATTTTCAAAAAGAACATGGTATAATCCCATCTAATAAAAGTAGGAAGGGATATAGTGATTTAATGAAGAACATTACTAAGTGCGCATCATCCTTCGCATCAACTAAAATTAAAAGATTATAATAAACCGATTGAAATAAAATGGACGACAACATCCTTACCTTAAAGGTTATTACATATACAGCATGGAACGGAATCAGGCCCTTATGATGCTATAAAAGCAGTCTAAAGGTAGTTTTAAGGATTGAGCTCGAGCTGCAGATAATAATGATGCATCAATGATCAAAATATGTGGGCTTCCATCAGACCTTCTACATGAAGAAAAAAGACCATGCGCCCATAGTTGGAACATATGCCATGTTAACTGGGATATGTTCCAATTATGTGCAATGTTAGAATTATCAAGAAAATGTTAAGCATTCTCGCCGGAAAATACAGGCTAAGCCAATAAGTCGCAAATTAGAACTTATTAATTACATAGGCAGTATATAATCGACAGGGAATGAATACACCTTACCTTGTAAGTAAATGTTCATTCTTGCTACCGGAAGAGTGGTCTCCACCTATTTAAGTTCATACACAGCTCATATAGCAAATGATCATCGTTAATTAAGGATATTAATGTTTTATCGAGAACGCCTTTTTTTATTATCAGGATATAACTTTTAAGATAGACCTTCCCATAAAATCATTTACATCTTTACAGATGATTAATATGAAGGAGATAAAAATCATTTCCCATCTTTATTACGAACAGCAATTATAACTGAGTCAGATAAATATCTCTTGTTGTGAATCAAATCATGAATTCTTCAACTCACATTATTCTAAGACTGGGAAAGATATTCTTTATGATCTCCGCTTAACTGATTCCCGTTATATTCCGATTTTGTTAGACCGACTATTCTCTAGTCTACTCTATTGTGTAAACCTAGTCACTGTCCGGATGAGCATATTCACATAAGTGGAACTATTTTGTGACGTAATCTGACGTCGTGTGACCATTGGTGAGAATCATTAACATTTTTCACAACACCAGGAATCCTGACGTCACAAGAATATTTTTTCATTCATTTAGTAATTGGATTAACCCTTAGTGAAACATTTATTTTAAAACATCTTATTTTTCTAATTTTTTGAAAAGTTTAAGTGACTATATCTTCTGAACCGTAATTCCTCAAACGCAAAGCTTGGACTCGGCGGAAAGGAAATTTAACGCAGATTTCGAAAGTTATTATCACATCTTCAAGTAGGAGTATTAGAACGTATGTATACGTCTACTGGAGGGTTAACTAAAAGTCTATTTTTTGTTTTCCTGATTTAGCTCTCTATCCTGTAGCCTGTCCCGCAGACCCTTCCCACGGCAAAAAAGTACCTACTACTTCACCGCGTTTTCTCGCCAGGCTATTTTTCCTGCTCAAACGATGAAAAACTCAAGCAAAAGAGATTAGACGTACTTACATTAGAAAACAAGTTGACTTCATATACACATACGTTCATATATTGTATACATAACTATTTCTATCATAATGCTTGACATATATATCACAGTAATGCTTAATAATTTAGCAAATTGTGAAGAAGGCCTTATGATAATGGCGTCTCTGTTGTGGCGTCAGGATAAAGTAGTTAATATTGATGTAATATCTGACAATCGAGAAGTACGTATGTAGTCAATTCATTTGTAGCATGTTTTTCTAATTTACTTACTATTCTTATTGTTTACTTAATATCGTATTTGAATTCCAGAAGTCGATTTGTTTAAAATGTCAAGCTATTATAAAGTTGCGTCTCCACCTTAATTAAAGTTGCGTCTCCACCTTAATTGAAGTCGCATTATCACTGCGTTTCAATATTTTTGTTGGGATTTCTTATTTAGTGTAGATTTACTTACTCTAACATGGTCTTGAGAAATGAATTTTGCGGAATTCATCTTATTTTTAAATTCTTAAGATTTAGACTGTTAATTTGTCATTGTCATTGGTGTTATGACTTTTTCTTTCTTGTGACGTATATAGTGACAGGGATAATACGTGTATGTTTTTCACTTGTGGCGTCGACAATTCGTCAAAATTCGCAAAATGTTTCATAACATGTGACAACGGTTGTAGCATGCAGAAAATAACCACTACTTTTGAAAAAGCCCCCTCCTCGTAGAATAAGCCCCCATGTGGCGTTGATTCTCGAAATAAGCCTCTTCTGTTCGAACAAGTTTTTCGTAGGGGCTTATCTATTTTTAGTGTTTCAGCACGGGGGCTTATTCGAATATAATGTGAAAGTGATAAAACCTATATTTGCATATGCATTTTAAATTCTATAAGAAAACTTCAACCTCGTTCCCAGGGCTTCTAAGCCCTGGGAACGAGGTTGAGAAAACTTACCATTTTACAAAATCATTAGCGTGCTTTTAATAATTAGTTCAAGCACCCCCCCCCACCCCCATCCGGCTCGAATTAGTCTCACTTTCAAAACACCCCACCGGTTTCGGACTTACGGTAAAAAAAACGTTACCTATCGCTTCTGAATGGGCGTGCTTAATCAACTATTATAGACCGGGCGTTGTTTGAGTAAATGTCTTACTTGAATGGAAAAACATACATACATTTTATAATTATTCGATTTCTTGGAGACAGCGGACACCATACTTCTGACGCATCAAACACAAGTGGATCAAAAGCAACTACAATCCTAGTTGCAAATGTGCTTTATGCCGAAAAATTTGTTGTATTGTTCGTAAAACTCAAGAAAAGCTTGGTATTGGGTAACTTAAACCTATTTTACCCGGGGCATCAGGGTATTTTGGTATTTTGATATGTGTTCTCTTCAAATGCAAATAAAAAATGACTGGGTAGAGCTTTTAACTGTCTGCTGATTGATTCTGAGCATAGTTTTTGCAAGTGTACTAGCGTTGTTAGTGACTATTATATTGTTTACGTAGATATAATTAATTGGTACTATAATTAACACCAAACTCATCAAATAAATGGTGAGGCTGCAAGTTGAATAAACTCTTTTTTCATAAGCAAACATTTTATAAGCAACTATTACTACGGTAAAGAATTAAGCAACTTTTAGTACTCAATCATAATCAACTTCATAAAATGCAATATTTTGTTTTCACATGTACGTCGAAAAATTGTATTATCTTGTTTTTTTCGTATCAAACCTATGTATAATATATTTATATCTGTGTAAAAAGTTCCGGAATCAGACCTTTCTTTTCAAAAGTGAATATATATTTAAACATTTAGCGACTGTTAAATATTTTTTAGTACAGAAATTTTTAAGGTTTATCCTAAGCAACTTTCAGTACTGAGACCTGATCTTAGTTATTATAACAAAATCTTGATGGTCAAGCCCAATTCATTCAATCGCACGTTTAAATTCATCGTCAATATTAAGTAATGAACATGCCCTCGAAACACGCGCTCAAGTAGTTCGGGTAATCGAGCAAGAGTTGAAACATCAGAGTTAAAACAACAGGGCTAACCCTATTCAAGCCGGGCTTTTTGCGGCTCTCAATAGCCGGAAGATAAAAGCATGCTGTGGTTACATTACTCACGATGAGGTCATCACGGAAAAACAAATTGTGCAAAAAATATATTTTAGGTGAAAAATGTTTGTTCCAAAAAACAAAAAAGAAAACAAATATGGCGGGAAAATCATATTTTGATTTTCAATGATTTTCAAGCAAAAATAAGAAATTTTCTTTTGCCACCTGACATAAATATTGTTGCTAGGGGAAAATTGTCCCTAGTTACCGAAAAGTATTTTTTTCAAAATGATCCTAGATAAATTGTAGGAAGTCTTAAAATTTCTAGTCATATAAGCCATCGAAATCGATAATTTACGAAAACAGTTTAGCACGTTTCTTGCATCCGTACTCGGAGCTATATTGCTGTATTACTTGGCGTGTTTATATCTTGGCGTTACATTGCTAAGTCATCTCCAGTTGACAAAAAAGTGAAATTATTCTGTATCATCATCACCCAGACAGTCGATATATCATAACATTAAAAGCCGGCAAGATTCACTCTGACGATGTTCATACTTATCGGACAGAAACTATTGCGGAATGTTCCCATTCGGTGGACTTTAGACCTCCTCTCACTTTTTTGACGACATTATGTCATTAGCATCACTAGCGGAGCCCATATCATGTTGAACCGGACTTTTACATAGTAAAAAACCCGGCAAAAAGTAACTAAATTTTCCTTAAGCGACTTAATTTTCTACTAAACTTTAATGCTGACGTGGCCTTTATTTTTAGCCGTCGTATATTTTAGCTGACATATATTTGAAGATAGTGAGGAAGAGGTAGATTTGTTTATCGAAAATGAAGAAATGACAGGGAAGTTAAAGAAAAATGTTTACGAGGCAGTTGAAGTCACAAAGAGTGACTAAATCTTTCTTAGGTGAACAAATTTTTAACCGGCTAATTTAATGCCGACTAAGCCGGAATAAGATCATTTCTCTGCAACAAGGGAAACGAAATCATTCCGCTGAGCATATTGGATCAATGAAGAACCGTCAATCCGGCATGTAATTTCTTCCGAAATGATTTCTATGATTTCTGTTTTTACTGCTCGGGCGGGAAAATCCTGCACGGAATTTATTTCGGGCATGCGTATTTGTGAATAAATCGAGATTTTTTCACAAATACGTATGCTAATAATGTTGTTATGATCGACAATACTGAGTGACTTTTTCTGAAAATGCTTCAGATATACGAGTACAGATATGTAACGGAAGGAATTTGACATTTCAATATAATATTCGTGAATGTGATTGTCAAGATAATGGTGAATAAGAATTGGATTAAACATATTATATTAATTCTATAACTACCAAGCCCGATTTTAGTGATATATCCCTAGTTTTATTTTTACTTGTTTAGTTACACACTATATGTCTTTAATGTGAGAGTCGAAATGTACATTTATTAATGGAGTGTGCGAAGTTTGAAAGCTCAGCCACAACCTTTCAGAAAATACAGGAGAACCACCTGGTAATACCCCCCAAATAAGAAATAATATTTTAATTGACATTACACACACAGAGAGACCAGTCCAAAAAAGAGATAGGAACACCGAACAGCCATTTCTGGATTATTAGCCTTCATCAGCAGTGCATACCAAACAATGATCTTTAAGTAATAGTATCTCCCCCCCTCCCCCCTGGGTAGAAATAGGGAGTGAGCGATTCAGTGGTCCGAGTATCAATTATCCGGTGATTTGAGACCTGATTTGCAGCTCAGTTCAACGAACCATTGGTAGCCATGGTAAATATCATTATTTCTTTTGCAATGATACCAAATTAAATTGAAAAAGTCCTGGTAACGAGATTCGCACATTTGCACCAATATTAACCAGAGGCTCGTATTAAAATACAGTACAATCTCGATGTAACGAACTCTGAAGGGAAGCGAATAAGATGTCATTATATCCAAAGTTCGTTTCAGTTCGTTTTACCGTTTTTTTTTTTATTCTTTTCACACCTTCAAGTCGGAGGGGTTAAAACCCCAGAGATTTAGGTAAATATTAGAAGTTTCTTTACAAGGTTAAAATGGAAATTACGTGGGAATTTTTCTACGAACACAAGGAAGAGACAGAGTTTCTTTAATTCTCAACCCTTAGATTTCTCAATGTAAACGGAATAAAAACAAATTATTTATATAGAGTTCGTTATAGGAAGGCTTATAAGGTTTTTTGTTTGAGGATACATAAAAATTGGTTCGTAAAAACGAGAGTTTGTTATGTTGAAGGTTACAACGAGAAGTTTGTGATACTGGTTGTCGTTATATCGAGATTGTACAGTATCGACGTTGAACAACTTCGGAATTTATCTTCACAATCACATTAATTATTTACCATCGTTAATAATTATTTTATTTTAAAATCGGGATTTTGTATATTGAAATTCGGATTTTACACTGAACCCTCCATAACTATTTATAGAAGAATGTTGTATGTATGCTGTAAGGTTGAAACTTTCCAGAAAGTTACATCAACACATAATTAACTTTCTTGAACAATTATCTTTTTAACGACGTCATTACTTATGAATATATTTCCAAGGCTTATCGAAAAAAAACATTTGACTCATTTTTGTGTGCTTTCTTTGTACAGCGTTCTCTCTCATGATGACGTGATCATGGTGAAGCAGATACTGCAAAATATTTTTTTAAGTGAAATGTTTTTTGGTCAAAATAAATTTGTCAGAACGTTTTTCAAGCAAAATTTTTGAAAATTCTTTTTTACCATCTGTCACAAATTTGGTCGCCAAAGGAAAATTCTCCCTAGTTACCAGAATAAAAAAAAAATAAAGAAATGACCTAAGATGATAAATTATAGGATAAGTTCTAAAATTCCTAGCCATTCATTCAGAAGTTATGAACAAAAGTATCACCGAAGAAATAGGGATAATACGCCCATGAAGGTTGCAAAATACGAAACACACACATAATATATATTAAAAAAATATTTCCCAAGATGAACTTATTGTCAATTAATTAATTAGCTAATTAAGTTAATTAAGCCACATATAAATTCTTTGCATATTTAAAATATATTTATACACCTATAAGAAACGCAAAAGATATAACAATATAACAATAGAAGTTCTCGTGTCAAACCGTATAGGAGTTGAACCACCTGAAATATGAACTCACATAACTTAGGCGTATTAATTTTCGCGTGTACAAATTTTCGCAAAAATTAATTTTTATGCCGTCAGAGTGCGAAAATAAGTACACGAAATTTTGACAAAATCGGTTATTCGCGAAAAGTTATACAAGCCAAAATGTTCAAGCTTTCTTTAAAGGCACGAATAATCTGATTCAGAATAGGAACAGATGAAAAAGCCTCCAATTTATTAGCCTCTTCCACAGACCAAGTTCGATTCTTCCTGATCTCACTTGGTCTGTTTCCTTTTGCAGTTAATGTAATAC
>JAULBZ010005838.1:0-12998 GCA_032360805.1 Neoturris breviconis
TTAGGTTTCGCTGTTGGTTTATGATGCGTCTTTGTTTGCTGCGTATGTCTTGTAGATTTGAAATGTCTTGTTGTGTGATGTGGTTTTTTAGTAGGGCTATGAAGTACAGTATGCTTCTTTTTTGCTGATATTGAAGGTTTCTGAGTTACTCCATGGAAGTTCTTCTTCTCGTTAGCCATCAAGGTGGTGAAGTTTTTTAATTTATCTGATATAAATATCTTCATTTTCTGCGTTTGATTATTTTCCATCTGTTCTAAATCTTCGAGTATCTTCTCCGTAGTTTTACCGTTATCGTTAACTATCTTCTCCGTAGTTTTACCGTTATCGTCAACTATCTTCTCTGTAGTTTTACCATTATCGCCATCTATCTTCTCCGTAGTTTTACCGTTATCGTCAACTTTATTCTCCGTTGTTTTACTATTACTTGGTGTTTTTTCAGTTGTTTTGATGTTATTTTTTGTGATAGAATCCTGACTTCCAAATACGTCGTCACCCAATTCTTGATCGTCAAATGAATTAGAGTAATGTTTGCGATGTTGATGCATATTGCTCGTCGTTTTATCAACTTCATCATTGGTTTTGTGAAAGGCAGAAGAATGGGAATTTGGGTTCCTGTTTACCTTTGGATGATGTTTAGATAAAATATCAATGTCGTGTAAAGTTTCTTCAGCAGATTCTGTTGGAGATGATGTTACGCTATGAAAGTTTCTAGTGGACTTTTTCTTTTTGTCTAGATATTCTAAATCAGATAAAACGGTTTCAGGGTTTGTTTCTGTAGCATGTACTGTTTCATCGTTTTCTGCTGTCAATGTTTTTGCAAGTTGCAATTTTCTCTTTTTCTTCGCCTTCCTATCATTAAAAGATTCTAAAGTCGACAATATGTCATCCGAACTAACGTCTGCATCATGGTCTTTGTTTTCTTTAGATGTGTCACTGAAACTAGAAGTTGGTTTTATAATTATAATTTCAATTGGTGGAGTTGTTGTGAGTAGTGTTGTTGTTGTTGTTGTTGTTGTTGGAAAAGTTGTATAAGCATATGTAGGGGGTCGTGGAGTAGTGTTTGGGTATGCACGTGTTTGTATTGTTGTATTAAGAATTTGTTCTATAATCTCTTTGGCAAATAATTTTCTTTCTTGATCTAGTGCAGTATTTATAACATTAGTTATGTTAAGAGTAGGACGCTCTGTTGTTGTAGTTGACTTTCTGGTTGTTGTTGTTGTTGTTGTTGTTGTTGGTAGTGTGGAAGTAGTAGTAGTAGTAGTTGTATGAAGGATTGGTGCTTTCTTAGTTTTAGTGAATGGTGTAGTGCGTCGTGTTGTTGTTTGTGTTGTTCTTTTTCGTGTTGGTGCGGTAATAATTTTTGGTTTTGTACGTCTTTTAGAATGTGTATGTTTAGTAATTGTAGTTGGATATGGAATCATGAATATAGGTTTATTATTTGTAGATTTAGAATCTAACTCAATAGGAGTTATTTTCTGACCATTTGCTGTGATTAATATAGGTGCTTCTTCACGCATTGCAGCGTCTTTAATGTTGATTTCACTATGATCAGAAGTCATAAAGTCGTCGTGGACAGGAATGTTATTATGATGGGCATGTTTGATAATAAAATTAGCATGTTTACCATACCTATCTTTTATGAATTGATGCTTTGCAGTCGTTGTTGCACCTAAGTCGTAAACATTGCTTTGGAATCTTCTACTTCCTATTTGAGTATCTAAACGTACGAAGAAATTGTTAGGAGTTGCAGAAAGGTTTAGTGAAGCTGCAATAAAAGTGTGCAAATCTACTTCAATTTACTACCTTATTCCAGAGAGAAATAATTCTCAGTGACCTGCAATTATGAAAACAGTAGCACAATTCAACAGTAGCACAATTCGATATCAACAGACATGGCAAATGTTATATTTAGTATGTGCGATTCTAATTTAGGCACCAGATTAAGATATTTATAGTTTCTTTTAAGGCTGTTTTACACAGACATATTTATGTATTATTAACGTTTTGTTACGTGAATGAAACGCCTTGCTCAGCGTACGTTACGTTATATGTGTAAAACTTGTATAGAAAATATGTGGTTTTAACATGACTAATTAATTGTCTCACAAAGAAACAAGTCGAAGCAGATCAGCTTTATTATACCCTATCAATAGTTGCATGTTAAGAAACTTACCGTGATGCCCATTGGGATATCTCCAATTGCCATTTCTATCAATATACAGAGATAGATCTTCTGGTTCGCCAGTGACTTCGTCGGCATCTTCCTCTGTAGGAATACCATCATCATCGTCATCAATGATTTTTACAATTGGCAGATCTTCCTTACCAGTTAACATAGTAGGGTCTCTACTGGTTTTACGATGTCTTCTTTTATCAATGAACATTGTAGGATTTGGATCTTTATCATACTCAACGGATTTTCTTGCCCCTTCAAGATCACGAAGTTGGTCCCAAGTTTCCATACCAACTTTAGCAGCACCTAGATCAAACACTTTGCCTGCTACTTTCGTAGTTGCTTTTGTTGTGTCATCTATTTTTTGGGACAAACTAGAAATCTGTTTCTGAAGTTCTTTTAAGTCTTGTTCTTCTTTGTTCTTTCGTTCTTTCATTGCTTTGTCAATTCGATCATTTGATTCCGCGTTCACTTTTGTATTTGGCTTTGGAGTCGGAGATGCAGAATTGCTAGTTGTTTTAATAGTAGCAATAGTATCTGAGTTACCAGCAATTCTTTTCGACAAATTTGAAATTTGTTTTTCTAATTCCGCAAGTTCATCTTCTTCTTTGCGATGTCTCTCCTTTTCGAATAGCGATTTTACATCATTTTTATCGCTCTCTGGAGTTTTACGCTCCAGATTATCCTTATCTCTTGACGAATCTTCGAGATAAACGGTCAGAGCTTGTGATGGTATACCAGATTTCCTTTTGCCCTCATTTACGTCATGACTGTTGTCTGATGATTGTGATTTATAAACAGCTTTTAGCAAGGAATTAACAGGATTTGAATTCTTATTCCTTGCTTTATCTACGCGTATTATGCTGGTTTTGTAATGATTGTGTTTGGCTGGAACCACTTTACACAAACCTTTATCATAGCACGAGACGGTAAAGCACCTTCTTCTTATAAGGAACGCTAAGTCACAACTCTTGTCTTTACAACATTTTACTGCACAAATATGTGGTTGATTTACTGTTCCTAAATCAGTGTAAACACCAGCTTCCATACCACCCATAAGAGTAACACCGTTCTTAATTTTACTAATGGTACAAACAGCTGCTTCCTCTCTCTCCTCTTCTTTTTCTTGTTCTTCTGGGTCGTCATCATCCTCCTCATCATCATCGTCATCTATAATTTCAATGTTAGGTTTATTCGTGGTTCTGCTAGAGAGTTTCGAATGAAGCACTCTTTGCTGGGAACCAAGATCTCCTTCCTTAGGTTCAATGAGAGATACCAATTGCAGAAACTTATCAGGAACGTTTGATTTCTTAGTCGTTGGAGCTTTTTGTTTGTTCTCATCAATGTCTTCGTCCACCAACTTGTTCGTGTTCCGTTGTGTATTTACATTCATCATGTTTACAGAGCTGGGATCACTATCACTAAATATATGACCTTGAGAATTATTCTTGGCATTTATTATTGGTGTTTTAGCGGCTGCTCCAACATTGATTTGAATAATCGGAGATTCCTCATGTGCCATTTCACTCTTTATAGAAGATAATCTTTCTTTTATTGTTGGGATGTTCTCACTCTTCTTATTACTATTTGAATATGTTTCTGTCTTCGCTGAATTCTTGATATCTTGAGCATTATTTATCTCATGTCTTTCTGCAGCATCCTCTGTTATCACATGACTCTTGTCTATGACAGGGGCAGGAACATTCTTTTGTCCTTGCAAGAATTGATTTAATTGCTTTGCAAATGATAACCTTTCTGTTGTTAAATGCTCTTTAAACGGTGACTCCGTTCCTTTCATCTCTATTTTACCAACTTGTCCTCCAGTGTCATACACAGAAGGAGTAGTTGACTGAATGTTACCTAATGTACGCCTTAGTACATACATTGCAGCAGTTGCGTAGCGAGATGACGTTGTCTTAACTGGTAGACAATCTTCTAAGTTGTTGCAAGCTACAGTGTAACATTGAGTTTTTAGCATAAAAGCTACATCGCATCCAGGAATCTGACAACATTTAATTCCACAGTGAATTGCATTCTGTACAATCCCCTGGTCTGTAAAATAGCCCGAATCCTTTCCTCGACGAAGCGATACATTGTAAGAAACCGGGCTATATTGACACAGGGGATTTGCAAAGGATGTATCGTATAATTTAGGTGCATCGATTGTGTTTACTGTGTATCCATGTTGCCCGTACATGGTATTTAATGTGTTCGGTGTACGAAGAGTATATGTATTTTGTTGATTATTTGCAGCTGTATCTACTTTCATCTTTTGATGGTTTTCTTCGATCTCGTTTGACAAAAGTTTTAATGTTTTTGATAAAGCTGCATTAGTTTGTTGTGCTTCTGTCTCAAATCTATTTTGATGTGTTCCTCCTCTCGTGAGTAGTGGATATTTTGCAAACATTGACGGAACTTGTGATCTAGTAGTTTTTGCTTGTAAAATATCCAAATCATTTTCTTGTCTTTGTTTATTTGCTTTGTTTTGACGATCTACATATCGTTGCATCATAGATATTATAGGTACTAAATTTGTTAACTTAGCCTTTGCAAGCTTACATTCACCATCATTTATGCAATGTATCGAATAACATTGATACTTCAACATAAATGCAAAGTCACAAGTTTGATCCTTACAGCATTCGTTGATGCACTGAGAAAGACTATGTACATTATCTTTGCTAGTAAATTCGCCACTACTTAACCCTCCCAATAGTTTATATCCTTGCATGGATGGTGTATGAGGACAAAGAGCACTGTCCAAATGATCTGACAGTGAAGTATTATTTACCTGTTCATTTTTTGCATGATCTGTTGCTACCGGAGACAGAGTTCCGATAGCTGTAATAAATTGAGCAGGAGTCTTGTTTGTTAAAACTCTTTCTTGGTTAATGTTTGTGTTATTATCTCTGATGGTAAATTGATGTTGTCGTTGTTTTTGTTGCTGCTGTTGTTTTTGCTGATGTAGTTTTCTTTGTTGTTGTTGTTGGGGTGTTTGTTGCTGTTGATTTTGTTTCTGTTGAGGTGTTTGTTGTTGACGTGTCTGTTGTGTTTGTTGTTGTTGCTCATATTGTTGTTGTTGCCGTTGATTTTTCTGTTGTTGTTGTTGTTGTTGTTGTTGTTGTTGTTGTTGTTGTTGTTGTTGTTGTTGTTGTTGTTGTTGTTGTTGTTGTAGTTGTTGCTGTTGTTGCTGTTTTAGATTGGTGCTGTAAGTATCTTTTAACTTATTACTAAAGTTGTTCATCAGTTCGTTTTGAATATGAACAGTAGAATTGAAGAAGCTGAGCAAATTCCCAAATTGACTTTTTAAACCTTGAACCGCTTCTTCAACTTCTCTCATATTTTGTTTTGTCATTTCTTGTCTTATCTTGTCTTTTTTATCGACACCATATCCCATGAGAGTATATGGGTCTTTTACTGCCGCAATGTTGTCCGTTTGTGCGCCTGTTTCAATTTGTGTAAGATTTGACATCATTGAGTCCAATTTTTTAATAAGTGGCATAATGAAAGTATCTTTATGCTGGTCTGATAATTGCTTTGAGAATCTTTGTACTTGATCTTGAAGTTTTTGCACCGTACCAGTTATATTCCAAGAATTTAATTCTCTATGTATAGAATCTTGAAATTCTGATTCCTCTTTGGTGTTCGAATGTGCTGTTATCTCCTGCATATTAGCATTAACGTTTTTGATCTGATTAACAAAGTCACCCATTCGATCAACAAGTTGCGAAATTCTTTCTCCCTTTTGGAAAGAATTGTTATCGTCATATTGATGCTCGCCATCACCATCGTCATATTGATTTTTTACGTGGTGATAGTCTTCATATACTTGTCGCTGTGTTTGTCGCTGTGGTTGGGGTGTTGGTTGTTGTTGTTGTTGAGGTTGCTTTTGTACTTGTTGTTGCTGTAGATGTGGCTCTTGACGGGGTGTGTTTTGTGGTTGCTGTTGCGATTGCAAGTATGATTGCTGCCGCAATTGTTGTTGTTGATAATTATTCTTTATTCCCATGTAATCTTCATAATCGTCGCTAGGTTGTTCTTCATTTTTATTGCTTGCACCGACGTTAGGTATATTCCCTTCATGTCTGTCTTTATCTGCTTTTGAAATTATGTTCGCTGTATCATTATTTAAAGCATTGAATAAAGATTCCATTGTTTTACCATCAATTCCAGTATTTTTATATTCTATATTTTTTATACTGGCTGATATTTGCTTTGAAGAAGATGGTTCTATATGGAACTGTTTTAAAGCTGAAGATGATGTAAATCCTGACTCTACTTTAACTATGGGGGCAAAAGTATTAGCAATTGGTGGAGCTACGAAGGATGGCTGTATAACTGGGTTTATCTTTCCTCCTTGCTTATTCTCAAACTTTTCTAATGCAATATCAATTACTTCTGTTAAGTTTAAACTCGGTTTTTCATTAGATTGATGTGATATCGTTGAAGGCGACGATATTGCCATTGAAGATGATATAGGAATGTGGTTAGATGGAAAAGGTTTCTTGTTTTCTTTTTTAAGGCTTGGAATATCCTCTTTTAACCTATTTATGATTTCGTTTGCCAAAATGTTTATATGCTTTTTATCAATAGCATCATTATGTTGTCTGGTTCTGTTTTCATTTAAGTGTTCGTTCATTTTCTCCTGTTTTTCTACTGCAAATAATCTATGTACCATTTGATATTGAGTTTGATTTAAATCATGCAAAAGAGGTACAATTAAACTTAAAACATCTTTCTCGTCTTGTTTCTGTTGTTTCTTATCTTCCTTACCGTATTTCGTTTTGAGATTGAGCAGATCTTGACGTACAGCTTCTATGGTTTTCACGACAAATTGAATCTTTTGATCATTTTTTCTTTGAGATTCATTCAATGCCTTTATTAGTAATTCATCAATTGGTAACTGTGTTGGTTTTAATTGAATTGGTTTGTGGTTTAACAATGGTTTTAGATTTGTTGGTTTTAAATTACTTCCTGGTTTGATTGGTTGATTGTTAGCTATAATGCCTTGGTTAATGTCTTTGAACGCGTTTTGTAATAAGTTGTGATCAGTTATTAACTTTACTGCTGGTAGATTTGTTACTTGATGGTTCATCACTAGTTTATGAATAGCTTCCGGTTTCCCTGTTTTAACTTGAGCTGAATTATTCTTTATATCCTGTTGAATATTTGTAAATGCATGTTGTAATGATTTTTGATCTATTGGCAAAGTTATTGCAGGTATATGAATGTTCAGTAGTGGTTTTAGTTCTTCTGGTTGTATGTGATTGTCTTGTTTACTCGGTTGACCATCAGATGAAACATGTTTTATGTCTTGATCATTAAATGCATTGTTTAAAAGGCTTTGATCGGATGATACCAATTGTGGTTTATATAAGGAGCTGACAGATATTTTTGCTTTAAATGATGATGATGATGTTGGTTGCAGTAGTTGATTGGTACTGTATTCATGATTAAATGATGTATGATGTGACAATTCTGTTTGTGTTGGTGTTATGTTGCCAGAAGATTCAAACGAACTTAAAACTGAGCTGTTATTGAGTATCATTGTTGATGGTGATGGTAGTATTGGTGTTAAATATGGTGAAGAAATCTCCATAATGGTCCTTGTTGGTGCTAAAACTATTACCTTCTGTAAAGAAACGGATTTACTGGATAGATTGATAGAATTGACCATCTCGACCGAGCTATTTGATACTGTTACAGAAGTTGTAGGAATTAAAAACTCATTTGTTGAAATGCTAGACGGGTGATGTTTTATTGTTGATAGTTTTTTATTCAAAATTTTGGAGGCCTTTTTCTTCTTTTGATCAAACTCACGAACAAATTTTGAGAATGCATTATCTTCATATTCCGATTTTGGCACGTATGCAAGTCTTGGAGAAAAATATGCTGAGTTAGAAGATATCAATGAGCATTTTTTAAAGTCTCTACATACTACTAAATAACATCTAGACTTTAACATAAATGCAATATTACATACAGTTTTCTTACAGCACATTCGGATACATGTGTCAAAATCTTCAACTCTGCCTTCGTCAAAAAACATGCCGGATTTCAATCCGTTTCTTAACATCGCATTATATACCTTATAACTGTCGGAACACGGTTTTGAAAATCGCCTTGAACTTGGCTGTACTTTCAGGCTTTCATTGCTTGGGTGACTTATTAAATGAGATTCTACAGCAATGTCAGTCATAAGTTCATGAAAATCGCCAGTTGAATCCTTCTGTGATTTAGGGTTCTCATTTGATAAAAAATCTGATATTACTGCATCTGGATTACTATCTAATTTTTTAGCATCTTTTTGATCAAGGAAGATAACAACAGGTTGTGCTGGACTTTTAATAGGTACATTGCCATGTGTGTTATGGGTTATAGTAGTTGTTTGCTTTGACTCTAAAGAGTGCGGTTTATTGTAAGGGTCTTCATTATAAGGTAATTCCAGATTATTTTTAACTTGACCTACTTCGATTAATTGATCCAATTGTTGTATTGGTTGTTGTGTTTGCGGTTTCCTATTGTTTGATTTATTTGATTCTAAATGATGGGACTTATCATTAGGTAGTTTCAGAGTATTTCTAACTTCACCTTCTTCACTGAGCTGATCCAGTTCTTGAAGTTGCTTTAAGGATGGATTTAATGTTGTTACGTTATATGTTGGATGATAGAACTTCATTGGGAAATATTCTTTACCTAATGGTTTTGGCATAGATGTTTCATCATCGTTATCTTTTATAACATTTGTTGTACTTTTTGAAGCCTTTGTTGGATCTTTACTTAAATGTTGTATCGGATCTTTGTTTGTTTTCATTATCTTATCAGGTGGCAGAATGTAACTATTATCATCTGTAACAATGGACAGCTGTGGTACATCTGTAGTTCTTTCCTGAGGTGTTGGAAGATGTATTGAGTCATCTCTTCCCTTGTGAATTTGTTTATTAGATGGTGGAACACTACCTAACATTCCAAAAGTACCTTGAGCAGGCTCTTTATCACTGTAACGGTTTGATAGAGTCGGGAAACTTTCAAACATATCTACTGGGTTTTGTGTAATTTTTTTATTTACGGGATGTGCAATCATATCAGGTGCAATTGTCCCAGTATCCTGTCGTATATCCGATGGTAAAACCAACTTTATTGTGGGAACCTCTTTCTGCGTCTGTCTTTGGAAATGAGTTCCTGGTTTATGTTTATCGCTTTTGTTTTTGTCTTTTGTCTGTACTTTCTCCTGAAGGTTTTGGATCTGATTACCTAGCTTTTTATCTTGCAAGATGCGAGTCTGCTTTGCAAGCTTTTTATCGTGCAAGTTTTGAGTCTGCTTCCCATGCTTTTTATCTTGCAAGTTGTGGGTCTGCTTCCCAAACGTGGATATCATTGAGGGTTTGTCACGCAGTAATACTGACTTCGTTGGTGAGTGATGAGCACTAATCAGATCTGTCACTTTTGTTTCCCCAAATGAGGTTTGTGGCGAACCGATTGAAGATGAAATGTGCTTTTCCATTATAATATAACTTTGTATCGGTGGAGTAAGTGAATTACTTTGTTTTCTTGCAGCAACTGATGGTTTTAGTGCGTCTATTGATTCCTGCCTTCTCAGTACAAAGGATGGTTCTATTGGGGATTGTCTCTGTATAGTTGATGATGAATATTGTATTGGAGTTGACATATGTTGTTGAGCAGTTTGAGTTGGTTTTACCAATGGCATATGTTTTGAGAACCCAATAGTGTTGAATTTTACACTTTTTGGTGATATCATTACATTTCTACTGTCAGGGTAGGTCACCAGTGGAGTAGGTTTTAAGTATCTTGCACTTGTTGATGCAGGTATTACCTTATCAGGATGATTACCAATGTTCAGTGAATGTTTCTTGTCATTTGTTACAGCTTTAGATATTCCTATCGCAAAAGGTTTTCTTATTTCCTCAACCAGAGAAACTTTCATATTTTTTGAATGGATAATCTTTATTGGTGTTGAACTTGAAGTGTAAATAGCATCATGTATTTTCTTGTTTGGCGAAGAACTTAATGTTGCTGTCAGATTCAATTTGTCTGTATCAGTAGGTTGTTTAAATGCTAGTAATAACAAGTCAGTGTCTGGTGATGACAGAGATGACAGAGATGATTGCACATTTGTGAATGTAATATTCTTATTATTTGGAGATGAGATTTGTTCTTGGAATTTTCTCACTATAGTCAAATGTGGATTAAAATATGATACATCAGTTGGAATTGGTTTGCAACTACCTTTAGTTTTACATTTGACATTATAGCAATGACTGATTATGATAGCAACATTGCATTCATCCCAATCGCAACATAATTTCTTGCAATCAGCAAGATACTTTACATTACGATGTTTACGGTATTCGCCAGCGTTCCACCCACCTGCTAACACTTTGTTAGCTTCAATAATGTTTTCTTCGCAAGCAGTTTCTTTATCATTCTTTCTAATGTTATTGAGCCCTTTTAATGCATCGCCGTCTTCATTTATAATTCTCTTTGATTTTGAAAAACCATTATCAATAAATACTTTTCTGTGGGTGATATCTTTCTTAGACTTTAATCCTTCTATAACTGTTCTCGGTTTTGTTGGTTTTAAAATACTTTCAAAAAATGCATCATCTCCATGTGGTTCGGTTTTACCATTGATAGCCATTAGATCTGAGGTGTTATACCAAATCGAGTTTTTTACATTTCTTTTTTCTGCACTTTGTTTTTTCTCCAGTTCTATTACTTGGAGAGATTTGTGCACTGACGTATCTCTGCTTTTCAATGATTTAGAGGGTTTTATAACATGCATGCTTGCTTTAGCTACCGTATCATTATTGTGTTTGTTAAGGTTCGTGATAATATAATCCAGTTTTGCTTCCAGGTCTTGATATTTCTTGTTTGTGGCTGACTTAGTTGTTTCCTTTGTCATCATTTTGGTAGGTTTTTGTTTAGCAAGTAAACTTTCTTCCTGTTCGTGTATGTTCTTAACCACTTGCATCAATGCATTCAATTTATTTAACACCGGTTGTTCAATATGCTTTCTTGTTAATTTCTCTGTTTCCTTAAGAAGTTTTGGAAATTGTTTTTGCCTTTTTGTTTCAGCTTTTGTTTGTTGATCAAGAAGATTGCTTAGCTTGGTAACAAGTGAATTGACATTCGCTAACGAGTTTACAACATTGGTTTGATTCTTAATAATTTTATCCACTAAGCTTGTTAATGACTTCATAACAGAGCTTGATGGAATAGATGACTGCATTTCGTTGGCATAGGAATGTTTAGACGAGTTACGCATATTTGGATTTGATAGCATATTACCACTCGTGAAGGTTTCTAATTTCGTATTTGTCTTTTTATAAACAGATAAAGTTGGCAAAACTTGAAGTTTTCTAAGAGCATCTTGCACTAAGCCTAACCTGGAATCATGCACTGACTCTATTTCATCTTTTTTATTCTTTACTCTCGATACAGGAACCATGTTAGGTGTTGTGGTTGTGTTGGTTGTTGTTGATGTCTTACCCTGAAGAGTATTTAATTCTTTTTGGATAACAAAATTAGAAGAAGTCCCACTTCCACCAGTGTCTTGTTCAGAACGCACACTTGGACTGGGATTAATACCAGTGATAATACTTGTATTCACATTTCGATTTTGTAATGATGGTGAAGAGGCGCTACTATTATTCAAGATGATAGGATGAATTGTCGTCTCGATGGATAAGATTACGCCATTCGTTCCTATATCAAGCAGGTTGGCTTTCTTAGATTCTGAATTTGCATTCTTATAATCCAAGATAGTAACCATTGGAGAAGTTTGATTCGCTGTCAACTCTACTTCAGTTTCATTTGACACTAAATTTGTCTCATTACTAGCTTCGTGAATTTCTTTACTGTCTTCGTTAGTTGTCGCCCGTACTAAATTTGGATGAAGCTTTGATTTTGGTTTTAAATTTCTATTACGAGTAGTTAACGGTTGACCTAAAGCAGTTTGAGTACCTTTAAAGAGTGGATTTACAGAATGCAAGATCTTTGGCTTTAATTGGAATTGAAACACTGAACGATGCTTTGTATCTTGTTTGGTCCGTGCCAAAGTGAAAACAGACGGATTTAACTTATTATTGTTCTCTGACATTTTTATTTTCTGAGGGTGTATTTCCCTGAGACTTGATTTGCTTGTACCATTTTTTACACTGACATGAAGAATATGTGGATCTGTTTGCTGTTTCAGAGATAGTTTTTGCTTATGTTGCAAAGCTTTTAGACTCGTTTTCTTAGAATCAGGTGGTATAATTTTTGCAAAGAAACGTGGAGTGTCAGTTGCATGCTCTGTTTGCTTATTTGCATGGTTTCGTTTTTCTTTATCATGAGCAGATTTTGTTGCTGCAGAAGTTCTTGTAGCTATTGATGCTCTTCTATCAGCATCTTCATCTGTCAAAGGAATAAACAGGGATAGACAGTCGTAGCATGAAAGACTACTGAATACGGACACGTATATTCCCGTATCCGGACTGTGCATTGCCATTCAAATTCCGTCGTACAGACATCTCGATGTTGTTCTTGCGTCTTTAAGACGGGCGACGTCACTTTTGACAAATGTAATGGGTTTATTTAGTTAAATAGGTTCATTTAGTAAAATCCGCCATTACAGGGGACTTTGAATGGCAATGCACAACTTGGATATGGAATTGTACGAGTCCATATTCGTTAGTCATTCACACTGGGAGTGTTTATAAAAAATATGTCAAATCTTTCGATGTTCTATATTGTCATAAGTCATTGTCATTAGAGCCAACGTGTAGTAAATATCATGCATAGTTTGAGAAGTAACATACAAAAT
>JAULBZ010005839.1:0-12996 GCA_032360805.1 Neoturris breviconis
ACTGATGTGTCGTTGGTTCATAAATTAATGTGTCATTAGGTTACGAATTAATTGTCGGGAATGGATCCGCGAACAAAATAACTCACTCTCTTTATTACAGAAGTTTTACGTTTTTTCTCTTTAGTAAATTCTACAACCTCTTTTCTTCACGTTCACTTTTTCACTACTCTACTCTTGCGCATGCTCGAAATTTAATGTTTATTTGCATGCCCAAAGTCCAACACACTCCCCCAATTTGATACCGGAGGGAGCAAATTTTATATTGTCACTCCACTAAATTGTCACTATTTTGTTGTTCAGTCTGGCCTTCCATGAGTATACGTGCGATTTCAGCAGCATTTTGTTTTGGTCTGAACTCGTTTGCAGTAGGGTTCAATGACTCTGCGTATTTGTCGTCTTGTTGATTATCTTTCCAAGTATTACATGTCAGCTCCAACAGATAGAGATAGTCGACTGCTCTTTCCAAATCGTTTTTTCCTGCTCTCAAACGAGCACCTCTCACTACCCCATCTTTACCTTTAATCAATTTGTCTACAATGCCCGTCTTCCAATAGGCTATATTCCTTATATTCTCCTTTGATGATGTCGATGTCTCCTACATCTAATTTCAGTGCCTTACTTTGATGCACCAGATTGCGTCTCTCTCTTAAATATTTTAAGTATTCACTCGACCATCGCTTCCATATTCGTTGTTTGCAAGCTTTCGGATACCTGTATCGCTTCCTCAAGTCAGTCAGTCAAATGGAACGCATTATAACGTTTGGTGTTAAAACGACTGACTGGACATCGTCCTCAATGTACCCAAGTGGACGATTGTTGAGTGTGGTTTCAACATCCAGGAACAAGGACTTTAGCTCTCTCAATCTTGGTTTAGCTTTTCCCAATTCTTTGTACAGGGTTTGCTTTAGTAATCCTACAAGCCTTTTAAATTGCCCACCCAACCAAGGAGCACGTGATAGGTTGAACTGCCACTTGATATTTTGGTTTGCTAGGAATTCGTGCATTTTTTCTTCTTTCATGATTTTCTTGATCCACTTTGCTGCAGCTGTAAAACTAGAATAGTTATCTGAATAGATTTTCTCAGGACGGTTTTTCCTTGCAATAAATGCCTTTATGTTGATCAGAAGCTCTTCTAATGTTTGATTGGGTAATATGCCAATGTAAACGGCTCTAGTTAAGTTAAGTTGTGATCCTTTGAGTATAAGAACGGTCCGGCAAAGTCAACACCAATTACCTGGAAAGGTTGTTTGCCTTGTGTTCTATCTTTAGGCAGGTCCCCTTCTCTTAGTCTTGTGAAGGCTACAGCATGGAATCTTTTACATCCTGCATCTATGAATCACTCCCTTTGTCATCCGTCAAAGTTGTGGTACCCAATACTTTTGTCTAACCGGTGTTATAGTAAAACCTGCTCCCCTATGTAACGTTTGTAGGTGAGCTCTCTCGCCAATCTTTTCACCGAGCAAATCTTTTGCTGGCAGATACATTGGATAATCTCCTTCTACTCTTTCCATGCAAAAATAAATTCCTTCTTCATCTTTCTGTAGATTCAGTCGCTCTCTGTCATCATTAAACTTGTCGGTATCTGCATGATTCATTTTAGTGCGTTTCACCCTAATCTTTGTCGATATTTCTATTTCTTCTGTGGTAACGGCCCTTTCTTTCTGTCAGACTTATTTGCCTTACAGTTTTGAACAAACATTTTAATCCATAATGTGATTCTTAGGATTTTCCTTAACATGAACTTCTCGAGCAAAGGTGATACTGCGTCACTCTGTTGCTGTTAACTTTTCATCTTCTTTGTCTCAATTTTTGATTCTTCTGTCTCAGTTGTTGTGATGTCATCTGGCCACTGGGTTTCATCGCCTAGCCAACTTGGTCCCTGAAACCAAGACTTCTTCAGTTTGTCTCCTCGGCACCTCTGCTACCTATATCAGCTGGGTTCTTGTGTGTACTTACGTGTCGCCATAGAATGTTACTCTTTTCTGTGATTTTCTCGACACGGTTGTGTACGAACTGTTTGTATGGTCCACCTCCTTTTATCTAATGTATTACGACAGTGCTGTCAGACCAGGCAATGGCTTTGTCAATAGAAAATCTAGCAAGCGCTTCTCTTGCGTTTTCAATCATGTTTGCTGCCATAGCAGGGGCTACTAATTCCAATCTTGGTATTGTTAAGTTCTTCTTTGCTAGACGTGATTTGGATCCAAGCTAGCCAAGCCTTTTCCCTTCATCCTGGTTAACGACAGCATATAGTGAAACAGACGTACCATCTTTGCTTGCGTCAGCGAAGGCGTGTAATTGAACACTGTTTATCTTCGTCTTGAATGCTGGTATCGAATGTAAAATTTTGATTTTAGTTGGTAGGTACTGTTTCCAATTTTTCCATCTTCTCCAAATATCGTCCAACTCAGCCTCCGGTCGCAAATATCTCGATAAAGGAGCTTTCCTCTCAGCATAATAGGTGAAATGAGTCCTAATGGATCATACACTGCGGCTAAGAACTTCAATACTCCTCTCGTCGTCGCATCAGTCTCCATCTGTTGAATGTTTACTACAATTGTGTCATCTTTTTTATTCCATGGCACTCCTAGGATCGCAAATTCTTTCTTCTCATGGTCAAAAAGCTGTTTTGTGTAGGTAAAATCACTCATGCTCTTGTTTTCCTTTTGAGTTGATGCTAGCTCTGAAATATAGGAGTGTCACTTATGTAGTTGAAATTTGGCTTCCCCCACATATCTTGATGATTTGCTGTTTCAGATCTTTCACATTGGTAATGGTATCTCCTCCCCCAATGACATCATCTACATGAGTATCCTCTTTTATTATTTCAGCAGTTGTCTGATATGGTTCTTCGTATTGATTTAGGTGACACTCTAGTGTTCCTCCTAGCAGAAATGTTGATTGTATAATTCCAAACACTACTCTGGTAAAACGTAGAATCTTTGGTTGGAGAGTAACTTTGTCGGTTATCAAATGAAATCGCAGTGCATCTCGGTGCTCCTTCCTTATTCGAATCTGAAGAAAAGCTTACTTGATATCTCCTGTCAGAATTGAATTCCGTTTCTAGTCAGGATGTTCCACAAGCGCTTTTGTAGTGGTGGTCCAGGCTCTAGACACTCATTTAAGGAAGAACTTCTATCATCTGGTCTGGCGGATGCGTCATGCACTATGCGAAGCTTGGTGCTTTCAGCAGATTCTCTTAACACAGGTTTGTGTGGCATGTAGAATTCTTTGCCTGCTCGCTCTTGTGGTGCTTCTTCGACTATTCCATTCTCTAACTGTTCCTGAATTTTCTCATCATACTCGTTCATCAACTTTGGGTTTCTTGCTAACCGTTTGAGTAAGTTGCTTAGTCGTGCTATACTTGCTGCTTTGTTGTTAGGTAACTCTGGATGCGCTGCCTTCCACATTAATCCTGTCTCATACCAACCATCTTGGTCTCTTGTTAACTATTCTTTGAATTCGTAATAAACGGTGGCTTGGTCTCCTTCAATAATATAACTTACTCTCTACCTCTGCACCTGGTGACATGATAACCCATCCGAGTTGTTATTTCAGCTATTGGTGAACCATTTTCTCCAACTCTAGGTAACTCCTTCATCTTGATCTTAGAATAAACGTTTGCACCAAGTATCATGTAAACAGGAAGCTCAGGCTTGGTATCTTTGTCTTCAATGTTCACTCCCTTTAAATGACCATGTGTTTCTATTAGCTGCTTATAATGTGGATTCTGTATTGTGAGTAGGACTTCCTTTTCGACTTTTGATACTTCACAGTAAATGCTGAAGTCACCAGAAGTATTTGCAACTGCAACATTATAGTTACTAACTTTCTTTGATGCAGTATGCATCAGTATCTCAATCTTACGATGTTCGCACCCTTTTGGTTGAATACCAATGTGATCAATCAGTTTAGACGATACATAACAACTGCCTGCTCCAGTGTCAAGTAAAGCGCGGCATTTAGTACCATTTACCATCACTATCACGACTGGATAAACAGCTGAACCACCTGTAACTGAGTACATAGAAACTCTCTTCGCTGGTGGGCTCTTGTCACAAATCGAAGTGTGATGGCGATTTCTTCAGTTGTAACAACTTCTACTCTTGCATTCAATAGCTCGATGTCGGCTTCTGGTACAATTAAAACACAGTTGTTTTGAACTCAGTATTCTTCTTCTCTCGGCGATATCTTTAATTTTCTTACAGCTCGTTGGTTTGTGGTCTACGTTGCAATGCATGCATTTCCTCAAAATGCTTTCTTGTTGAGCTACAAAGAACTTATCTCGGCTTCTGATTTGTTCCTTTTTGATTTCAGGCACTGTTAGATTCTTATCACTCCATTGTCTCAGCTTTTCTACCAGCTCCGAGGACTTCCAATTTTGGCATTCATCATCGTTTCTTACAAGATCTGATCTTATTGATAGAAGTTTGTCAATGGTCATCCTGACATATCCATTATCTCATGTAGCTTTCCCATTGTTTGCAATGCTTGAACATTCACTAACAGAACTTTGTAGAAATCTTTAATTTTTCCTGGAGAACTACCATGTATTGTTGGTAACTGCATGATCTGTTGTATGTGTGCATTGATGATCTCACTCTCCTTTCCATACTTGTGCTTCAGGATGGTTTTGGCTCTTTCGTATCTTTCAATGGTGAATGGAAGTCCTTCTATTGCTTTTTTTACGTCAGCAGATAACAATTCCATTAAGTAACTCAATTTCCGCTTCAAACTGACCCCAGAATCTCGGCCAGCCTACGTAGGTTCCTTTGAACTTAGTTATTTCTAGCTTCGGTAACTTAGCATTGATTTCCCACTCTCTGCTTTCTTTCGGTCCATTTCTAGCTTCATAGTATGAATCTTCATCTGCTCTTCAAGTGGACGTGCTGCTCGTTCATCAGCTTCCCTGCGCTCTTTCACTAACTTCCCATTCTAAATTTCTTTGTGGATTGAGTTGATTTTGTCTTTAATCTTCTCCAGCACTTCTTCATAGTGGCTTATCTTGTTGTCAATATCACTGCATCATGCATCAATGTTTTCTTCAGTCTTCTCCGCAACGATATTTTCTTCCATCACCGATAGTTTTGTTGAATAAACATCCTCCAAAGTTTTTTCAATATCATTTTGTTTTCGTTGTAATTCTCTTTCTTTCCGTCGACTAATTATTTGATCCAAATCTTTCGTTGTAAATGATAATAGTTTTAGCTTATTCGTTATTGATGTCTCCATGGTTACCTTGTTTGTTTCATTAACCAATGCTTAATTATTGCATAAATTTACATAAATTGATTTTCGCTGAATAAGTTTGTTTCCTTCAAATATTCTTTCGATAAAAAAGGATTAATTTTATGCGTCAATAATTTCTGGTGTTTTATAATGCAGTATCAAGATATAACCAAAGTTTAGGTGTATATCTCTGCTCACTGTGTTGTGTATGTATGTAACAACAACTAATAAGTCACGATTGTTAATTATAAAATTGAAATAGTAATAAGTTACGATGTAATAAATCTATATGTAAACCTCGCTGAATATTAAGTACCAAATCTGTTTGTAATCTTTGTACTTGAATATAAATCACTGATGTAAACATAAATCTTCTTGTAATAAGTATCGCATCAAAGTCACTAATAATATGTATTATAACGACAATTTCTCTCCGAGGGCTCCACTTTTGTGTCGGGAATGGATCCGCGAACAGTTTATGTTCTTTTCTCTTTAGTAAATTCTACAACCTCTCTTGTCACGTTCACTTTTCTCACTACTCTGTTTATTTGCATGCCAAAAGTTCAACAACAGTATAAAGTAAAGTAATATATCCTCCTGAAAACAAATAATATGCAGCACAGAATAATTATAGTATATATGGGTAAATAAATATATGTACAGTATATAGCGTGGAAAGTACTTATTGTGTCACATATGGATCAAGGTAACCTGCATGTTCTTACAATGACTGAACGTATATACGGATTGGTGGATTACATTGGCTGAATTATTCAGAAACATATTTCTTATAATATTTTTTGAAGCTAGTTTTGTTAAAAACTACTCTAATCTCATGGAAACTATAAACACAAGGTGAACTCTGGATATAAATGCATTTTAAATGCATTTTTATAAATACATTTTAAACGCATTTGTAAAAAAATAATTAAATTGTAAACGCGTTAAAATGCATTTACGTAAATACATTTTAAATGCATTTATGTAAATGCATTTTAAATGCACGTTTAAATGTATGTTTTAAATACAATTTAAATGCATTTTAAATGTTAGCGTTCTTATTCATAAATGCAATTTAAATGCATCAATATAAGCAATAATATTTTGTAAGATTCATCTTTTCTGATCTCAAATTATACCTCATTCTGTTGTTAGCATTCTACTTTTGCAATCCTCTTAAGCCGGATAATCACACAGCAAATTCGTAGCGAATCCTCTTTTAAGCACCTCCCTTCCTAATAATAAGAAATAAAATTATTCGATTTCATACTCTTATTTGTGGTCCCACTATTATTTTTGGAGTCCTATTTTTATTCAGTATTTCCATGGTCACACCTTTATGGGTCCCGGGACCGAGGAGCCCGTTCCACTTCTATATCATGCCCAGTAGAAAAGAACATTGTTAAGATTTCTTCGTGAAAAATGGTTTTAATTACTAACATGCATGCCTATGCATCAATAAATTTATCATTTTTAAATTTTGCTTCTTTAAATTTCTATGTTGCGCCCCACCGAATACGTTTTTATCTGAGGAAAAGGTACGTCACAGTAAGCTAATGTAGTGGTCAGCGAGTAAACTAATTTCACAACATTGGTGCATGGCTCGAAAGCAGCCAACGGAGGTGTTCTTAAAAATTGGTGTTCTGTTACTTGCTGGGAATTAGACCTGTTCTTAGGTTCCAGAAAAAAATGTACAGCTGGAGATTTGACCTGTTCTTTCACTATTGATTATCTCCTGGCTGGGAAAATGATCTGTTCTAATCTGGCTGTCTCAGCTAGGAAATCGAAGAAGCTCTGGCTGAGAAAACGATTTGTTCTGAGCTGGCTGAAGCTCTGGCTGGGAAAATGATCTGTTCTGAGCTGGATGTCTCAGCTGGGAAATCGAGAAGCTCTGGCTGGGAAAATAATCTGTTTTGGGATAAGTCTTTTTTTGCAGCTAGCTTGGAAATTGAGGTATTCTTACAACAAAAGTAGCTACTGTTTTAGGAAAGTCTTACTCAGCTGGAAATACTGTTTCTGTTCTTACATTGGATTCTTTTCTAGCTAGGAAAACGAGTTGTTCTGAGATACACGCGTATGCTAGTAAAAATACTGAAATGGAGACCAGCTAGAGAATAAGAACACCTATCTCTCAGAACACCTCCCATTGGCTGCTTCTGATGGCTGTGACGAATGTATAGCGCTAATGTAAACACCCTAGGATAACTATATTTCTATATAGACAAATCTGACAACCGATAAACACCTGTTACGTTTGTACTCGTTGCTAGAGTGGCGTACTCAAGTTGAGTCATACAAGTTGCATCATACAAAGTTGATTGTGAAAGATTGGCTGTTGTCTACCATTCTGACCAGTCGTTTTTTGCTCTGAGAAAATGTATAGTTATCAGAATGTCCTTTCATAGTCTGTCTCGTGGAAACGGAGATGCGTGCTGGGCGGATTTGGCACGTATTACTTCAATCTCACACACATACATTCTTCTCTCGTGAGGAAATAGGATCAATTTTGACATGTTGAGGGAATGGTCTACTCGCAAAACATTAATTTTTTTATTGTTGAAATGTCGGTGTCCTTATTCATCATCTTAGATCCTCAATAAGTTCAAAAATGTTTAAAGAAGAAATTAAAAAAAGAAAACTGTCTCAAAAGGGTCATCAATAATTTTCTTGCAACTTTTAACAAGTGGTAAGTAAAAGTAAAAGTATGTTAGTAGAAATCTTACAGCATCGGCTTCAGCTTGTTATTAATGGTATTTAGTTATCTTCATGATATATTGGGACGATTAAATAGTGAAAAAGGAAATTTAATCCATTTCAACCTTTCAATTATATATAATATAACACAGTCAGTGAAACTATAACAGATTTTTGCAGTGTCGTACACACGACGTCTAGACCATAATCAGTAAAGTATCGAATTGGCCCGATTAATCGTAGCGTGTAAACACTGCTTTACTGAACAAACAAAACAGATACAATAAATCTCTCCAGAACAAAACGTATTATATTTTCTTTTCAAGCATTTTTTAACTATCTTCCAACTTTCTTAGATTAGCCTACCTATACCGACTATTCTCTATGCTTGATTTTTCTTATCATAAAACAGTTTATTTGCATTTTTAGATAGTCGCAATTTCTTGATTGCCTACCGAGCATATGTAAAGCTCGGTGATTATAAAGATTGCGATGTAAAAAGAGCTTTAAAGAACTTGGTATCACATAATAATGCTCACGAAGTGGAGAAAATATATCGTGCCAGTGAGAAATTCGGTTATCACGTTTTTAAAGTAATAATGTATTATTTTGCAAATGAACTAGTCGCAAATCCACTACAATCGGTAAACAAATGTATTGAATCAGTTGGTGGTACACCGATTCGGGAAAGAGATTTGAATGTATCGTTCTTCTCGGGGTCAGGTAAATTAATTTTGATCTTTTGATACACTGGTACAAAAACTATGCATATTTTCAGATACACCTTAAACTTCAATTTTCTTCACATGTTGTCATCATTCTACCACCTTCAATGTTGTATTGTAAAAAGTATGAAAATCCAAAAAATATTTACGCAGTTGAAGACTAATTTCACTCATTCATATGTATATGCGTAAAAAGGAATAGTTAATGTCTTGTCCGCACTTTCTTAGAAAATGTAAAAAAGAACATTATTTCTATGACACTTTGACAATAAGAAATATTTTATTCATAGGGAATGACAACTTCGTTAGATTTCAAAAAGATCAAAATACAAGGGATGAGGTATACGAATCGATAACTCAAAAGTTGGGTAACAATTTCTATATCTTTATTTGTTACCTTATTGGTTACAATAGGGTAGAGATATGCCTATATGATAATGATAAAAAGACAAGGAGTGCAATTCTTGAGGCGTTAAATCGATGGAACCAAACAAATAAGAGCGAGAGGACGTGGGATCATATAAGGTCCTTATTGATATTTCTTGGAAATGAAAAATGCGTGGAAGACATCGAAAAAGAATTTGACGGTATGTATAACATAGTATCAAACATTAGCACTCTTTAGGTGAATTTACACGTTCTTGTAGCAGTACATTTGTAGCATACACTTGATCCCTTAATATCATCTGCGGTGATATCTATCTCATGGATGTATCCAACTGCATAATGTGCATAACACCTTTCATTGATTGAATATTTATTCCTTTTTCATGGCTTATAGTAAGGAAACCTATATGTAAACATGTTCTTGTATTTTGTTAATGTGTTTTATATTCCCAACACTTTACTGCTGTTGAAAAATCATTACATGAAGAAATGTGTGATAACTTAGATAATCAAGTAGTTGTTTAGATAATCACTTAGATAATCAAGTGGTTGTTGGATTAGAAATCAATATTCTGTTTTCAGCACTGTATGTATACTGTGAATTTATTTTTTGTATTTTAGTATATCATACCACTGCTCATCCGAGTGTTGTGTAAGTATCGATATTTACCTTTCCTTTCTCACCTAAGAAACAAGTAATGGAAGGAACTTAAACAAAATTCCGAAATTGTAAAATCATTTTTATTCCAATCGGAAATTTGCCACATTTCTTACTATTTCAAAATATGGAAGTGCGCCTATTGTTTAAAATGTTCAAAATGAAAAATAATTAAATATACATATATTATACAAGTCTACGTTTAAGCGTTTTTCATGTGGGTTTAATCCAACCAACATTGCAATATTATGAAATGCATGACGTCCTTAAATATATTTTATTTAATAACAATTTTTCATTTTTCATTTTACAGAAACAATCCAACTGAAAACATATCTGATGAAGGTAGGTTTCATTAATGAAATATTAATTTGTATTTTCTTGAGGAATTTTTATCATAGACAAATGGACGAAAAGGTTTGCAGATCTGTAATGTAACATCTTTTTGTGTATAAGATATCTTCACAATTTGAGAGTGACAATTTCATGGTCTTCAAAAATATATTTTAATATTTCCTCATGTCAAACCATTTGACAAACAGTTCTAAATTAACTCAAATATGTTGAGATAAAAGTTTTACAATGCGGTACCGGTTACTTCTTATATCCCATTGACATGGCAAGGACTAAACGAATTTTATACCTGTACAAATTTCAATTTGACTAGGATCTTAACTAATCAAAAAAGTTTTAGAAAAGACAGCGATTTTGCGAAAGTTGCTATTAAATTAATTACTTAACTTTTGTTTCTCGATAGGAACATGTTTTTTTTTACTGTCCCAAATATTGAATTTTCAATATGCCTCTTGGTTGGCATAAAATGCTTTTTTGAACAATGAATGTCCCATTAATTTGTACCACTTAAGCCGGAAAATATTTTCATTCAAAGTTTCAAAGTGCGGAGCACTGTAAGTGAAGAGATCACATGATTTTAGTTGCAGGATAATCATTGATAACTTGTGAGATTAAATCTATCGTACTGGAATGAAAATTTAGCAAACTTTAAGTTGGTCGGTTGTTCTTAGCATTAATCAATATATTTCAAAATAGAGCATTTATGATGTAAAGTGCTCGTTACACGTAAACGTCTTTGTCGATTGCCTCAGGCCTGTTCTTGTCTGTTCATTTGATAGCTTGTTGAGTCATTCATTGATATTATGTTCATATTCTATCATATTCTATTTTGGTGTTTCAATTGTAATAGTGTCACACCCTCAAAAATATTTATGATCAGTACATTTTTGACCAAGTTATTCTAAAAATGAGAGAACAAATTTGATCAGTTAGATTGGTTCGGATTACTTTGTATACAAATGTTTATATAAAGGCAAATGTTTATAAAAAGGGAGTGTTTTTCAATAAAAAGTATACTTTTTTGCTTAAAGAAGTATATTTTATTTGAAGAAATAAAAAAGAAAACCAGTCTGT
Organism: Neoturris breviconis; assembly: GCA_032360805.1. NCBI lineage: Eukaryota > Metazoa > Cnidaria > Hydrozoa > Anthoathecata > Pandeidae > Neoturris > Neoturris breviconis. The sequence continues at coordinate 11,122 of JAULBZ010005839.1, forward strand.
TATTTAGGTTTCTATTGCATTCAAGTGTTATAGTAGCTAATTTGTCACTTTCTTGTCAATATTTATTATTTAAAAGTATTTTTTGACCAATTTAAATTAAGAAGTGTAATTTCTTGAGGATATGTTAACATTTTGGTTGTATCTTTTTTGATTTTGATTGTTTACGTACTTCTTTCCATACATTCCAATAAAAATTACTCTTCAGCAAATTTCGATAAAGGTAAGAACTTTCTACACATTAGCTCGCTCTCCCACGTAAATTTCCCGATAAAGTTATTATTATGGTTCAGTAGATTCGTGTTTTTAATACGTAAATAATTCTACAAACTCCGATCTCTGCTTAGAAAGATGAAGAAGTGTTTTTTGGGGTAGGATTCCTTATTTTTCGAAAAAAAATGTATTTCAGCGCATCTCATGAATAAATTATTTTCAATTTCATGTCCTTCTAGATTTTTTTTTATTTTGCTGTATTTTTCTTTCGTTTTTAGCCCACCAAACAAAGTTTTTGCAAACTTGACAAATTTTGCTTCTAGCACCCTAGAACCCAGGCTTTTGGAAAAAAATCGGATTTTCGCGCCATTCGTCTTGCTAATCAAAATTATAGACCCTTTCTCTACGTTGAAATTTCGAATGTTTGCAAATATTTCACTCTGTCCACAGTATATTTGGCCAAGATTGTATACCTGATATAGCTAAAGCCATCTATCAAATTTGTCGCAGCCAAAATCATTTGCTTTGATAAGTCCCTTTAATAAATCTTCTGTCTAATAAATCCTGAACTAATAAAACTATCTTCTAATATGGGTTCTCTAGTGGATATATATTAGACCAAGTATCAACTTCAATAATTTTGTTAAGGGCCGAGGGCCGCGAAAGCGGGCTGAGGGCCGGGGGCCGAGAAACTCTAGAACCCTATTTTTGCACGCTCTAAATATCTTATTAAGTTTTTAAAACCTATTGTATAAGAACAATTAAATGGTTTCTATTGGCTTTGATCACAAAGAAGAAGAATGACAAACTCATCCATGTGAATCTAGATTTTATATGTGACAGAATGTTGTGAAAATGAGTTTGTTTACGAAGTTAAAGTATTTTTATAATTCTCACGAACGAATTGAATCAAACGATAGCGGAACCAAAAATTGTGTAAAAACCAGGTGCTTTCAAAACTTTAAAATTAAAACAAAGAAAAGTCAGGATAGAGCACATAACAAAGCCTATTCATGCGTCTTTTGTACCATGCCTGCTTTTTTTTTAATATTCTTGATAGAAACCATCACGCAGTAAATATCCACTTCGCATTAATTTTCATCAGAGAATGAGCTAATGTGTAAAAGGTTCTTACCTTTAAAACGGAATGAATTAAGTATCAATGATAATCCTTCATTTTGATAAAATGAGCAATTTATGTACAAACCTATCCAAGGATTCCTGTCTCTTTGCTTCCTTCCATCATTTCTTTCTTTACGTTATTATCCGTCGTTTGAGATTTAGTTTATCAGTTTAAATATATGGAATAAGGAGAGAAAAAGAGAAAGAAAGAAAAAAGAGAGCTTAGTGTACTAAGCTAGTACAAAACAGGAAATGGATCAATTGTTCACAAATTGCATTTTATTTCTGTATCTGTTTGTGTACGTGCGTTGTAATATATAAAATGACACCCAGGAAAGGCAACAACAGGAACAGAGCAAATGATCAGAAGAAAAAAACCAACCTCGTTCCCAGGGCTTCTTGCCTTTTTGAACACGGAAGAGCGGCGAAGAAAGCTCTGGCCTCTGCCAGTCGATTCTGCAAACTTATTGGCTCTGAGATTCTAATATTTTCGAGGGCCGTTTTTAAAATATTCCGCGAGTTAACGAGTAAGCCATAAACAAA
>JAULBZ010005840.1:0-12996 GCA_032360805.1 Neoturris breviconis
CTCATATCTCCACAAATAATTGTCATTAGGGAATCAAATTTTCAGAATGTGTAACTGACTTGATAAGCTTTCATGACGCGTATATAAAAGTTTCACCAAAATAGGGTGATTTTGCACCTTTATAGTCAGCAGTAAATACGCTAGAACAACTTTGAAAACATTGTTCTAGCGTCTCTTTACTATGGAATTTGAACAAGTTTTTTGCCCGCTGTGGTATTTGATTCATTGCGGATAATAAACAATCTATTTTAAACTCGTTGAGTCGAGTTACACGATAATGACATTTTGTTTTTCTTAGGGATAGCTTTGGTTTCATTTGTTACACAGCAACATATTACCAATAATTTATAGCAAAATTGAATATGTATATAGTTTACTTAACAATCTTGGCAAATATTACAGAGAAGAATACGTGTTCAAAGTCCGCAGTAAAAAACACAATGACAACGTCGTCGACGATGTTGTTTTAACGTTTTAACTGTTGACTTTGAACACGTTTTTGCCCAGTGGGTGGCGCTCAGGTTTTACAAATATTGTGATGCTTCATTCCTTTTATAAAGTATTGTTCCAGCCGTTACCTCTCTTGTTTTCTTAAGGAACTAATTCAGTATTACCTCTAGCTATCAAAATAATTGCGCAATTAAAAAAAATAATAAATCTGTCCCAAACATGAAAGTAGCGGAAAAGATTTATAAGTACATGTTCATACCGAGCGGGCAAAAACTTTTGTCGTCGTTCGACGTTGTTCTAGCGTCTTTACTGTGGATTTTGAACAAGTTTTTTCCGACTGCTGGGTAAATCCGAATAGTTTTTAAAATTTCAAAATTTCAAAAATCTTAATTTACCGCTTGTAAGCAATTAATTATACTAATACACGGGGTAATAGGGTATCAATTTTAAAGAAGTTTTTTGAAAACGTGGAATATAGACTAAATTGCCTACATTTTATGAGCTTGTGCAGTTTCAGCTAACTCGATATCCCAAAATGCTTTTTAAAGAATTATTTTATGAAAAAGCGGGTATGAACAAAGTGTGATTTATAGATTTTTTAGATTGTAATTTAGCAAGATTCTTTTGATTTTTTTATGAAGAAATGTGAAGAGAGAGAGAGAGAGTTTGGCTTAGATTTGGTTTAGATTTGGTTTAGATTTCTTAATGAAAACGCGGTGTATACAAAATTTCTACTTTTAGACATTTTTTATACTTTTCGTACTTTTTAGATTTTTTACAGAGAAGAGCGTAACCTAGAGCTTTATGAAAACGCGGGATAGAACCAAAATTTCTACATTTTAGACGCAAGTTATAATATTTTTATGAAACAAGTGATCATTCATCTCGCACTGAGAGTGAAAAGTTGATTCAATGAATTTGTTTGCATGTTGAAAATTAACTTAGTGAGAACCCAGGGCTTTCGTTACTATTTTGAGTCTATCGTATTGTAGATTAGGCTGGATTAGTGGTATTCATCTTACTTCATGTTCTTAAGTAAAGTATGCACTCAAAATAAAATATGTGTTTTCTTCACAACAACACAAAGTGTTTTTCTTCATACCTTAAATGTATGAAAGTCCAGAGAGTACTATAAATTTGTGTCCAAAAATTGAAACGGTCCGAAATTTCATATGGTTTGAAATTTAGTTCTGCGATATAGCTATAGCACTTTCTGATGAACACTATCATGCTTTCAAAAACGCCCCGAGTTTTTATGTATTTTGAGTTTGGCATTTTCCTCGAGGACTCTTGAAAATATTTTCTTGAAAATCAATTTACCATCACAAGCTTATGGCGCATTATATGTTGAACATACCCTCTCTGCGTATACAAGAATTTAAATTACACGCTACCTTTCCGTATTTCTCCCCGTGCTCAATAAAGCATAGACTCATATGAGATTGGAATCATACGAGAAGAAATATGGTAGGTAACAGCTGAACTGCTGACTGCTGCTGACTACGGACACATACAACTCTGTATGTAATGTGATAAATGCAGAGTAATCTAGTAAATTAAAAGGTGAAACTTAGCTACAACCAACCTCGTTCCCAGGACTTCTTGCCTTTTTGAAACACGGAAGAGCGCTTTACTGCGGACTTCGAACAAGTTTTTGCCCACAGGGTTGACTTCATTATGGAACTTTGTTTTAAACAATCTTTATAATATCACGGTGAGTAGCAAGGAAGAACATATTAAAACAGTAACTAAAAACTGCAATACTTACACATCTTTGTTATTCCAATGTTATTCCGTCTTTTGAAATTTGTTATATTGGCCAAACCTATACTATTTAGCATTTGATGATTTGTTTACACGAGGAAATAACAAAGTGTAAATATGGCCACTTTAAAACAATTAGGAAATGGTAAGAATACTATCGATTTATGACGTCATTGCAAGTATCAGGTATGACCACTTTGAGTTCTATTTATAGCAAGGTTAACAACTTACTTTACAGTCCCCTTTTAAGAACTTACTAGTTATTGAAATTCATAAATTAAAGTAGATTTCCATAAGGCGAAAAAAAAACGCGCGCAAGCCAAAAGAAGGCGTTCCCTTGGTAGAAATTAACATTACAAATCGTGTGATGTCAATTTCTACCAATGAAATGTCTTCATTTGGCTTGCGCGCGATATTTTTCGCCTAAAGGAAATCTACTTTATGCAAGCCTGAATATAACTGTCAAACATCACCTGTATCACCTGTAGAAGCGTTTTTTTTGGGTACAGTTTGTTTTCAGCTTTAAAGCTGAAACTCTGCTCAAAAACACTCCTCCGCAGGCGATGTCCGGCAGTTATATTCAGGCTTGATTTTGTGGCATACCTGTTTTATAGAAGAAAGAGAAGTATGTATGAAACGTATCTTTTCTCTAAAGGTTTGGTAATGAATTTATTTATGTTATTATAGTAACATTGCTTTCGAAGGAAATCAACAACCTCTTGAAAAACATGATTCGGAAAGGTGTGAAGAATGACACGTATAGGCAAACTTTCAGCAAAATATCGTATGACGTGACATAAAATAATCCCATTGTTACCGCAACTCAAAATATACTGATCGTTGAAACAACCTCGTTCCCAGGTCACAATATGAAGTACAACTTTTTTTTTTAGAAATCGCTAGTATATCATATATTAAAGTCATATATGTAATCTAGGAGATGTAATGCGTCATGGATTGATGACTGTTCTTCACTGACGTAATCTCTATAACATAAATTTTGTTTAAGTATAGCACGTTTACCAGAAGTATTACTTGAAATCTTTCAAACAACTAGCTCCCAGGCTAAATAATTTACAGGCTATTGAACGGTCTCCAGGCTACTGCAATTCGACAATGCATTCGCGCATTAAATGAAGTTAAGCGACATCAAATCAATACCGCGGACGTTAAATCAACGTTGTTTTGACGTTACTTGACATGAAGCATCTGCTACGATGAACTTTAATCTGTTCAGCTCGGGGATATTTTAAGATTTTGTAAACCTGGGGTGTGAATTTGATAGGAATATGCTAGAAACGTAAAACTTGGCACATAGTAACTCCAATACTATTGGGACATTCTCAATAACTATTATTTTTGCATGACATCATCTGAAGAAGGACGTTGTACTGAATTTTAGGAATTTTTGATAAAAATTGTTATATTTAAGTAAAATACAGTCTTGGAATTTCGCGCCACATTATACAATTTTTTTTAATTTATTTTTTGTTACCAGGTGCTCTAGATATAAAATTAAAAGTATGAAGTACTTATTACAGATAAAATGGTAAGAAAGCTCAAAAAAGTTCAGCTCAAAAGTTTCACTACTTCCAGAGATATCCTAAAAAACTGCCAGGGGGTGGAATCCATCCCACATGATAGGGTTATAGCATAAAATGTGTTAGCAAATCAAGTGCGATCGATGGCGTGTATAATGCAGAAGTTCCCTATTATACTGTAATTGACGAATGGCAAAAACAGATGCTCAAGTTGAATACATTAAATTTGTTTTTAACGTTGTTCTAGGGTATTTACTGTGGAGATTGAACAAGTTTTTGCCCGTTGCGTTTCTGTAAAATAAAACGTCCACTCCTGATTAGATGCATAACGCAGAATTGTTTCCAGCGCCTGTTAGAACCGAAAAATATGATTTCAAGTCATTATGTTTTCGCCTTTTTATACATTAAAGAAAATGAATACTGCAGGCACACGACGTCGTGACGTTGTTTCTATGTTGATTGGGAATACTTCTCAATGATGCTAGATAAAATTTCATGAAAAGAACCAACCTCGTTCCCAGGGCTTCTTGCCTTTTCAAACACGGAAGAGCGGCGAAAAAAGCCGCTTCACCGCTCTTCCGTGTTCAAAAAGGCAAGAAGCCCTGGGAACGAGGTTGGAAAAGAGCTCTAAAAATACATAATTACATTCACAAATTCTTATTTACTCCCAAAAAGCATGTTACAAGCATGTTGCTCCCAGGAAAAACGTGCGTGTCATCATCTTTAATATTATATCCCGACAAAGACTTCACTACGTGCCTGTTTGCGTTTACTAAGGTGACTCAATAGACATATCTGTACCAATATTTATATTGGCTGTTAACATTTAAAATTCGGAATTAGCGACTTTTAATCTTATTAGGGCCTGTTCATATGGAGGAGGGCTGGTCGGTTAGCCAAGCTAGCCTGCCTCCATGCAAACAGGCCCTCATTTCATACGTTTTTTCTTAACTTTTAAATCACGTTCAAATGAATGGCTTGTATTTGTATTTCTTATATTAAACTAGAAACTTTCGGAATTTTCACACATTTTATCTTGATGGTTATTTTGATTTTTTTTTTAACAAAGGATAAATTTACCCTAGCACCCAAGTTTGTTCTTGTTTTTGTCTGAACAACGTTTTGGCAAATTGCTTTGGACAAAAAACTTTATCCTTAAAGTTTAGTATTTTGACTTTGTGACGTCATCACAAGTAATGACGTCAACAAAATAATAATTATGCTAAAATGTTAATATGTTCAACGCTGAACAAATCTTTTGGAAAATTTTAACATTTGCATCGTTCTATTAAAAGTTAAAGAGGGAGAGGAGGGGCAGTGTTTCCTTTCCGTAGGTAGGTTCTGGAATTACTATAACTATCCAGACACTACCGATATAGAATGTCTAATCAGTCAAAAACAACATCTCTTGAAGATAATTCACCGCAGAATTTTCCATTGTGAAACTGTGCACTTTTGACTTACTGTAAAATCCTTAGTCTTTGACCAAATACTCTTCCGTTCTGTGCCAAGTAGGGGAGAGGAAATTTTTTAAGTCAAATGTTTGACTTTTTTATAGAAATATGAAATTAAGACAAACACTTTTAAGACACCTTATGAGACGTGACGCCAATTTCTACCAATGGAAAGTCTTCTTTTGGCTTTCGTAGCCAATTTTTCGATTAAGTGACCTTCACCTATAAATGTTGGATTTGAACCGGTGACTTCTGGATTTCCGTTCTAATGCTTTGCCAACTGAGCTATCAGTCCGATGGTGGCGTGTGTGCACCTCGTTATCTAACTCAATCCACTATTATTTCTGCGCACTCGAAAAAGTCTTCCAAAACTTGTGATTAACTTATATATATATGTGATTAACGTGTGTATATATACACACCAGGAATACACTTGTATTTGCACGGAGAATCCAAATTAAGAAAAATTAACTTTCTACTGAGGATCCAACACAACCTCGTTCCCAGGGCTTCTTGCCTTTTTGAACACGGAAAAAGCAAGAAGCCTTATAAACGAGGTTGGATCCAACAGGAAAATAACACTACTTTTCTCTTTTATCAAACTGAAATTCCGATTCGGATTCTGAAAATTTCAGGTTATGATCAGTGTACGTCATTTATCAGTTAGACATAAGTGAAGTGACCAAAAAAAGTGATTATATACCTTTAATCGAGAAGACCTGGAAAGGTGCTCTGGGACTTAAAGTTACGTACTGTAAATATACGATTATGCCCCCCCCCCCTCCCCGGAGCTTAGTTGACAAAACGTCTTTTGGTGGTTTGAGGTTTATTCGAGAATTTCAAGCAAGGGGAGCTTATTCGAGGGTGGGTTCTTATTTTAAGTATTAAAACCGGGCGGTAAGCGAAAGTGAGATATGGAGTTGATTGTTCCAGGATACTGTCGCCACAAGACTTAAGGAGAAAAATGCCAAATTACGAATATTGGTGGAGATACGAGTGATTGAATTCACAAGAAATTATGTGTTTTTTATACTCACTGCGTGGCAGCCATCTTGTTTGGCCCAACACTCTACATTCTGATAAGATATTCGGTTACTTTGATCCTTCCTGGTGGTTGAAATCAGATTAAATAATCACTATAAAGGAGTGATTTTTGAGCATAGCTTTAGGCTATAAGCTACGTTCAAAAATCCCTTCTCCACAGTGATTATTTACTCTTATTGCGACCGCCAGATCAGTGTATGCCACTGATCAAATTGCCAGAGAATTTGAAATTTTGGCCCAAAATGGTGATTATATTTCTGAAGAGTTGTAAAATGTTTAGCGAACTTTGCAGGTAACATAACAATACTTACAAAACCGAGTTGACAATCTTTCAATCAAACGTTTCTTCCGTGACACAATATTTTTGAATTTCTATTATTTTTTTATATCAGACATAGCGACAATCAATAAAAATAGTATGACGTCATACATTTTATTTACAAATAGTTCCCTTGATGAATAAATCATCAAATACGTCTGAAGAGGTAAGCCTCATAATATGCCATAATCCAAAGCTGAAATATTTGATATCACCTGTGGAAGAGTGTTTTTGAGTAACCATTTCTGCTGCAAATCTGAAAACTGTACTATAAAACACTCCTATGCAGGTGATATTCGACAGTTATTTTGAAGCGGCTTGATAATCCACCACTAGGTGTATTAACATCGCGTGTAGAAGAAATTCGTCACAACTGAGACGAAGATTATCAGTGAGCAAAAACATGTTCAAAGTCCGCCCTAAAGAAGCTGGAACATCGTTTTCAACGTCGCTTTAGCGTCTTTATTGCGGACTTTGAGTACATTTTTTACCCACACATGACAACTGACTGAATATGGTAGTTCATCATAATATAAACACTGACATAAATATCACAAACGCAAGCCTTAAAATAACGATCGGACATCACCGGTTGAGGAGTGTTTTTGAGTACAGTTTTCAGCTTCAAAGCTTTTAAAAACACTCCTGCACAGGTGATGTTTGACCTTAACTTTGAGGCTTGCGATACGAATAAAAACAACTGCTTCATGTTATATTCACATAAATATTCGATTAAAACAATAGGACAACATACAACTTGTTATTTCAGTTTAATTGCCAACCTTGTAAAACTGCTTAAAAGTATATCTAAACAGATTAGTCCGTTCAACAGACTTAAATATCCACACTTACGACACACTTATTTTGAAGAAACCCTTTCATAAGAAACCTCTTAACTTATTAAACGTTAAGAAACCTATAGTACTGCGACCGAGTGTGCCAAGAAACTTATACAAAATGTAATACCCACGTGGCTTTAATTCAGAGAAACATGATTAGTTTTGGATTCTCCCCCATTAACGTGATTTTCATTTCCTCTATTATCAAATAAAACAAACCGTAGGTTTAATTTCCACGAGGCGAAAAATTATCCTCGAAAACCACAAGAAGACATTCCATTGGGAGAAATCGACGTCACACTATCTGAAAATTTTTTAATTTCTACCAATGGAATATCTTCTTTTGGTTTTCGCGGCGAATTTTTCGAGTAGTAGAAGCAAGTGTTGATATTATTATATTCCCAGTGGGGAACACTTTGTTCAAAGTCCGCAGTAATGGCGCTAGAACAACGTCGTTCGTCGTTGTTCTAGCGTCTTTACCGAGGACTTTGAACAAGTTTTACCCACTGTGTAGACGATCTTATGGTAACTTTATTTTTTCAGAGAATTATGTAAGCTGTGACAGCATGAACATCTTTCTCGTTCCCACTGTAAATCAAGTGGACAAAAACTTGTTCAAAGTCCGCAGTAAAGACGCTAGAACCACGTTTCCAACGTAATTCTAGCGTCTTTCCCGCTGACTTTGAACAAGTTATTGTTCACTGTAAAATGACAACTATCTTGCAGTTGACTGGTTCATTCATACCATCCAATGAAATATTATAAATTACCAGTTACACGCCAACTCCCGAATTAACGCCCTTCTTTTTAACCGAACGGGGTAAAATTTAAAGCATCCTTAAGAAAAAGATATTATTATTAAGAAGTATTTAGTGGCGGTATGACTTGCAAAATTTAAGTAAACAGTTTAAACAGGGAATTGCTTAGTCATTGTGATTTGCTCATTCAACTTTTTAGACAACGCCATTCTCCAAATTCTACTCCGCATATCCAGGATGGTATTCGGTAATCTTGTGGTTGAAATAAGGGTAAATAATCACTGTGGAGGAGTGCTTTTGGAGCATAACGAGACTGTAAAGTCAGAAAACTATCTTAAATATACCTCCTACACAGGCTCTTAATTTTATACTCAATACAATAGTAAAACAGTATTATATCGTTCGTGTCCCGGTGCACCTACAGGTACAGAACAGAAGAGTCCTGGAACAGAGCTTTTTTGTTTTAAAGTATAATGTAATTGGTCAACTCAAAGGTAATCGATCAATAGGTGTGTGAAAAGCAAAGTCTTTTGGAAACAATTCAGCAGCACGTGCAATCAAACTTCGATATGATTGGCGAATAGTGACGTCAGCAACACCAGCAATATCTCCGATATCTAAAAAGGAAAATTACCGAGTCAGCGATATTGCAAAATTAATTGGTTCATTTGCACCAAAAAAACAAACAACCCCTCCCCCCCACCACTCAATTGAAGATCAACAACCTTCTTTGAAAATACTAATTTAAACAATGGGCAAAACTTGTTCGAAGTCCGCAGTAAAGACACTGGAACAACGTCGTTCGAGTTTCCAGTTAAAGCATATTGGTCGTGCGAATGAGCAAATAGGTAAAGTAAAGTATTTTGAGTGGCTGACGCACGTTTAACTTGATTGAGCTACCAGGCGAACGAAAAACACATCAGCCAATCAAAACACTGGATTCGCGCAATCGCACGAAAAGCAAACCCACCTTAATGTTTACATAAGAATATTCATGCTGTTTATAAATGAATACAGCTCTCGTTCATATCCCAACACCCCCCCCCCACCCCCCGTCAAAAAAACAAACGAAATTCAAACAAATCAAAAAGAAGCAAAAACAGGTAAAAAAAAAGGTATCGCAGGTATAGTTAGGTATAGCTAGCTAAAATAAATATGCAAAAAAAAAAAGAGGATTCACCTTTTTGAGACTTCTTATCATCTGATGCTTGTGAAGCAAGGTATATGGCGGCAGCTGCCACCGAAACAGGACTACGTCTATATAGAAGATGACGTTTTAGATACGATAATGGTAATAAGTGCAAATAATCACTATGGAGGAGAGATTTCTGAGTATAGCTTCAGGTTATAAAGTCTGAAATTATGCTCAAGAATCCCTCCTCCACAGATTTTGCAACCCTCTTTATACAGCATAACCGCTGCTGACATACGATGTCAAAACTACATTAAACAAAGAAATACAGTAAGATCAAAGGTCAAGTTATGTAACACCCTTCTCCACACACGATCATAAAGATTATTATAAGTATGTAATGTAAAGATAGACACGACAGATTTTCTTACAAAGTAGACGCACTTACCCAGGAACCAAATCCAGTTCAACTGCTTTTCTTGCAATATGTGTAGCCGCTCTTTGTATTGTAGAAGACAGACCAAGATTTGAACAGAAACGAGACTATATAAAAATATATTGAAATCTACGGACGCATTTTGTCTATATGCAACTTTAGCATCTACAAAGAGTGTGGTGACAACCAAATTGCAAATGATCAGTTTCTTTAATGTGAAGAAACCAATCAAACGTAATGTTTACAATTCACAGTGGGAGCAGAAAAGATGCTCATGATGCCGACTAGTCAGGGGTTCCAGCCTTTTGGTCGCTTCTTGCAATTTTAGTTATTTTGTTGATAATTATTTCATGTTTTTTAGAAGATCCCAGTGGGCAAAACTTGTTCAAAGTCCGCAGTAAAGAAATCACTGCAGACTTAGAACAAGTTTTTGCCCATTGGGTAAGGTATAGGCAGAAGTAAAGAAGAGATAGGAATAAAACGGTTAATGTGGATATCTGCTAGGCAAAATCTAAATAAAGCCATTACATTGGTTTAAATCGACGCGTGACGTCACTTAAAACCAATCCACTTAAAACCAATGCAATGGCTTCATTTAGAAAACGTGCAAAAGAATTTACCATGTGGAAATCTGCCTTTAGATTTCTAGGCTACAATCCTAGCCAAATATACTGTGGACAAAGTGAAATATTTGCAAAAATTCGAAATTTCAACATGGAAAAAAAGTCTATAATTTTGATTAGCAAGATGAATGGCGCAAAAATCCGAATTTGTTCCAAAAGCCTGGGTACTGGGCCTGGGATAAAATTTGTCGAGTTGACAAAAAGTCCTAAGATTCTAAACTCCTAAGTCTTAAGTCTACTAGGATAAACCTTTGAGAAAAACCTCAAGGGACATCTAGTGGTCATTTTCAGCACTTGCGTTTTGCTTGTTGCTTGTATTACTTGTCGAAATTTGAAAAAAGTCTCTATATTAATGTCTAGGATTGTACATGCTGACATAATTCTCTGAAAATGTAATATTACCATAAAGTCTTCTGATGTAATTATGTCAACACTTGCTTCTAGTGACCGGAGGATTAACTTGAAACATCGACCAATTTCTTTCTTTGGAATCTTACTGATGGCACAAATTTCTAAGAAGATTTGAAGAACGTTACTAATATAAACAGAAGCTCTGAAAGCTCATAAAAGGTGAGGCTTAGAAAGCATTAGCCTATGACATCGACCGTCACTTGTTTATCTAGGTCTATGTACATTCACTAGATCTGTTATATTAATGAGTCTCTAAGATAAAAGCTGAACACCATACTCAAACACACTCCTCCACAGGTGATGCCCGGCAGTTATATTCAGGCTTGAGATACAACTGTTACTATTTAACCACACCCAAATAAAAACTGTACCTTTGAACGTTCTTGGTACACCTTCTTGTCGACAAGCAATATATAAACAAGCTGAAGCTATTGCATCATTACTTCGACCTTTCAAACTTTTCTGATCATGAACTTGCTTGAATAATTGGTTAGCACGATCCTACATAAATTGATGAAACTAGAGCAAATAATTACTGTGGTAGGAGTAGTTTTTAATCAAAGGAACGTTATTGAAAGTAGCCCACCAAGCCAAGCTAAAATTAAGCCTAAGCACAAAAATATGATTTACATACACACATTATACAGTGTTTGAATTATTCAAGATGGCAAAGTTTCAGGTTAAATAAGCAATTGAAACACCTTTATCAAGGTAAAATTATGTCAAGCCACTGTGGAGGAGAGCAGTGAAATTTCATATCAAGGATAAACACCCACATTTTACATGGCATTATGATTTTATGTCCTTATTAAGTTGATAAAGTTTAAGGTCGTATAGACAATTGGAACACTTTTAGGTAAAATTATATCAAATCACTGTGGAGGAGAATAGTGAAATTTCATATCATAGCCTGAAGCAAGTGGATATAAATTGCATACACAAATTATACATCATAGCATTTAGGTACACACCAAATAAAAATAGAGAATACACCACGTTATCGTATTAGGTGTGCTTTGAAAGACTTGGTATATGTTACACTGTATAGGCTACATTCAGACTCTTAAGTATTTTTGGCTTATTATTGGATATGCTTTGATCATACACACTTTAACGATACTGTATGTATATAAAAACCATGCATTTATTTTAAATATACTTATAAAAGTTGTCATCATCTGTTTAACAAAATTAAAAAGAAATAAAGAATAATGAAATTACATATTCATTAAATTTTTTTTCTTCTTTTATTAAAAAAATCTTTCTCTGTTGAATTGTGTATTGTCATGATATTTCTAATTTGAATTGGGAGTAATTAATGTTTTAAAAATTTGTACTCATGATAGCAATTAAATTTTTATGGCTCTAAAGTGAATACACATTAATATTTATTTCAAAATTGAAGAAAGCTTTCCAAAATCAAAATGGAGACTTTTAAATTCCTAAAATTCTAAAATTTCCCCAACATACAAAATATCTGTCAAAAAATATTTATGGTCAAAGTGTCATAGAAAATTGAAATTTAAAAAAAAAATCAAAGTCTCTACTTCTCCCCTTATCATTTGGGTATGATATTGCTTAACCAAAATTTGAATGTGAGCAAAAGTCCATTGGACAGAAAGTGCAATCAATTTGGACCCTTTTTACCTAATAACTTGGGACCAAGTGACGAAATCGAAAAATATTTGGCGAGTCCTTCTAGAATGTCGCCACAAATGCTGGTACCAAATTCAAAAATGCTAGCACTTCGGGAACATTGTAATAAGAAAAGCAGGCTTCCGCTGCTCCAAAATGATAGTAATTGCCCATCCAAACTTTGTTTGGTGGGCTAAAAATGAAACTGCACAGAAGAGTATTATGTCAGTGAGCTTAAAATTGATTGGTTTCTTCGATACAAAGAACTCAATCATTCGCTCCCAAGCTCTTGCAATTACTTGGTTCTTCGTACCAAAGAAAAAAAATTCATCACAAGCACCACCAAATTAATATCTGTGTAGAAGAGTATTGGTCAAAATGTGAGCAAATAATCACTGTGGAGAAGCAATATTTGAGCATGACTTCAAGCTATAAAGCCTGATGCTGTGCTCAAATATCTCTCCTCCAAAGTGATTATTTATTCTTAATTGTAAGCACTGCTTGAGAGTAAGAGAGCTTACAGTTATGGTTTTTGGTAAGTTTATTCTTGAAGCCATTGTTGTTATTTCACGAAATGCATTTAACAAACT
>JAULBZ010005841.1:0-12992 GCA_032360805.1 Neoturris breviconis
TTGTCAAACAAGATGGCTGCCACACAGTGAGCATAGAAAATACATAATTTCCTACGACTTTAATCAATTATATCTCCGCTAATATTCATTCTTATGGAGTCAAATCTTCAGAATATGTTAGTAGCAATATGAACTTCTAGACTACCATAAGGAAAAATTTGAAAACAATATCTGAGGGTGATTTTGTACCTTTAAAACGTCCATTATCTCCACCTTTTCTCACGTTTGATAACATCTTACGTAATTTTAAATATGTTTTTTTTCCCACCCCTGATCGAAAAATAAAAAAAAAATAAAAAACTTTTTAATTTTGTGTCGTCTAAATTTAGCGATCCACAAGAATTCGCTAAAGTGCCTAATATTAGCTAAAGTAAAAAATAAGTCAGCATAAAGTACTTCCAACCTTAATCACATCGCTGCGTCTCTCTGTCTGCCTAAAGTTGAGAGAGAATCTCGTTCTTACTGATTTAGACGTTGAAAAGTCTAGGGATCGAAGTTGGCATGTTTATTTTAGTAAAAAGACAGTGTGCACATGATTTCAGATGAACGACGAAACGTCGTTGGAACGTTGTTTTGACGCTGTTTCAACTTTCATTCGAAGTCATATTCTAGCAGGAAAGTACTTCGAATCGAATTTTAAGTCAGTAATTTTCTACTTGAAATTGATTGATCTGCTATAAGTTTGATGATAAATGTTCACACAGTATTTAGACATTATAGATTACAATACTTACTGATGGTTAAAAAGCTGCATTTGGAAATGTTTAAATTAACTTACCAGTGATTCAAACGCACAAGCACAAAGCGATGAAACTGATACACAAAATCTTCATTTTTCTTCTGACTGTTACCTTCTTTCAAGATCGATAGAAGATGAAAAATATGAAGTAAATTTGCTTCTATTTATGCGAAAGGTTAAAGTCGCATAATCATAACCCTATTTTGTCAAAATTCTAAAATCTATATCAAGTTTGCTATTGGCAATTTCTGATCACACCCTGATAATTTTAGCATTTATAAATGACAGGAAGTGGGTCAAATAGGCAATTATTTTATCAAAACCTGGCTACAACTTTAGGTAATCGTACAGAAAAGCGATGAAGTTTGGCTAAGCAATATGGCTGCCACACAGTTAGCATAAAAAATACAAAACTTTAATCACTTGCATCTCCACTAATAGTTGTCTTTAAAGAATGAAATTTTCAGAATGTGTTACTAACATTACAAGCTTTTATGTTATTTATTTGGAATTTTGACCAAAATAGGGTGATTATGTAACTTTAAACCAGAATCCTAGAAAAAAAAAAATATATATATATATATATTGGATAGACGGATAGCCCTATTTAATTTTCAATATTTTTGAATAATGCGTAATAAAACAGAACGGCTCTAAAGGATTTTCGCTAAATAATAATTAGATAATTTTATTAGGTCATTAAGAAGGAAGGTTCTAGATAATTTTCACTGCATAATTACAAAGGACCGGCCTATATAACTTTTTGGATAATTAAAAAGGATGGCTCTAGATAATTTTCACTGAATAATTAATCATAAGACAACTGTGAATAATTTTCACTGTATTACACATAATTGTCTATGATTTAACCCTATTTTGAGAGGAAAGAAGGGCGAAATTACCTCCTCCGTCAAAAGTGAACGAAGTGTGTAATTTTAGCCATTTAACCATTTTTTGCTTAGAATAATAAGAAACATTTTAAGAAACTTTTAGAATTAAAAATATCATTTTTTGGTACCCAAAATAAGGAACGTTCGGTAGTACACCCTTCACCAGGTTTCTTATAAAAAACGTGTATCACCCATAAGCTATGCTATCCCAGTCTGGTCATTTCTTATATAATCGAATGCGCCTCAACTGAGCACAAAAAAACATACGAGAAAAATAAAAAAAAGTCAAAAGGCGCTGGGGACGAGCTTGGTGTAAAAGTCCTTTTTTCCTGGTATTTATTGTACATTGTTCTAAAGATAAGTGAAAACGTACATTGACTTTGGCGTTTTTAAATAACGGAGAAAACCCGGAATCATCCATTGATTCTAGCCTGATTACTGTAATAACCATTAAACCCTGTACCACTTATAAGTTTACAATAGCTTAAGCTTCTGCTAAAATTACATTGAACCAGGGTAGAAACAGATACAATGAAATAGCTTACTATATTGTATATTGAGTAGCCTACGTAAATACCGTAATGCCTCGATTAAGCCATCGCCCGGGCGCTTATTAAATATTTGAACCTCAAGGGGGGGGGGGCTTATTCGAGGGGGTGCTTATTCAATTAACAAAACTTAAGGTATTTAGAAATTTTCAGAAGAATAGAAATAACACCACAACGATATGCTCGTATTATGCTGTTTCTTCTTTTCTCAATCAGTATCTACATCTTCAAAGGTCGAATTCGAATAGGCGCCCGGGCGCTCATTTAATTTTAATTTCTAGAGGGGGACGCTCGTTCGTGGGGGGACGCTAAATCAAGGCATTACGGGATACAATGATGTATCTAAGTCTATGCACAAATATCACATTTTCAAGAACTACATTCCATGCACACTAATGCTCAAACGAATGCCGACAAAAACAGAAGAAATCAACAAAGCCTATTGGTTTAATTCTTTGTGAGAAAAGTGAGACTCATAGCGGAAAAAAATCAGCAATACAACCCAAAATATACCAATCAAATAAGACTCGTTTTAATAAGATACCTACGTTTACAAAGAAACTTTAGTAACGTTAATGGAAACAAATTAAGTAACTCAATAGTACCAACAAAAACAAACTCTTTCCTATCAGCCTTCCTCTCTCCTGAAATTCAAAATTTAATCGGAATAAATGTCCTTTAATATTTCAGTAATATATCTATTCACAAGTACATGAAAACAAAGTGTCGGCTGCTCAAAGTAGAAACTTGTTGCAATGCCATAACTTCTTTTTGGTTCAGGGCGCTACAAAAAGGAAGTTATTGCATTGCATCAAGTTCTACTTTAAGCAACCAATTTTACACTTATCAAGTCTAAAACGAATAATAGAGGTAAATTTATGTTCTAAAGCGTTATAATTCCTTACAAGGCATACCAAATTTAAATTCTTCCTTGCAGATTGTACTTTTTATCAATTTTTTTTTAATATAAGTTTTAGCTACATACAAAAAAACACACGTTGTTCGCGAAATTAAATTCTGGTGAATATTTTCATATATTTTCAATCCGCAATAATTTCATATATTTTCAATCCGCAAAATTACATAAATTTAATATACCCTTCCTTACATCTCCGAAATTAAATTCCTGCTAGTTTTTCTTCCGTCCCAGCCGGCAAAAACCTTTTCAAAGTCGGCAAAATAACGTTAGAACAACGTTCTGTGAACGGGTCCGTATTCCGTAGTCTTTTCCACCAAATGTTTTGGTCCAAAGGGTCTAAAATTGAAGCAATACGCTGCGATAAATCACTCAAAATCCAAAAAAGTAGCCATTGTAAAAGTTTGACAGTGTATTTCACTAAAATAGATATACTAACTGTACCAGAGTTAGCTTCATTGAGATTTTAAGTTTACTTGTGAATTGAGGTCCAAAACGGGCCTAAAAGTAAAAAAATGCGGTTCCTGGAATCAATCATCAAAAAATAAAGATTCTGATACAGTAAGTATATTTCACATAGACAAATAACTTCTGAAAATTCAAGCCAATCGCCCAACGTAGTAGAAAGTTATTGTTAGGGTTTACTTTTTCTTAGTCTATCTGGGTGAGTCGTTATTGTTGTAGCCCTGATATGATAATTCCTATTTCTTCTTTGTATCTTCATGACATTATTAATCGCAGCGTCTTAAAAAATTCCTACAAAAAAGTACTATAATCAAGGTCTTTTGTTGGTACAAGCTCCTTTGTTGATACTACAATCAAGGTCATAAATTATGATAAAACTTGTGAATTTTAAAGGGTAATATACGCCACAAGTAAAACTTAAATGCAATAAGCAACCATGAGAAGTCCCTAAAGATTTATCTCAGAGTCTTATCGAGTAGATTTAAGGCTTAGGAGTTTAGGTCTTTTTACAACTTGGACAAATTCTCTTGGTTTTAGCAGCCTAGTATCTACCCAGGCTCTTGGAAGAAATTTGAACTTTCATTCCACTCACCTTGCTAGTATAAATTTAACACTTAAGGTCAATGTGGATATTCCGAATTTTTGCACAAATTTCTCTTTTTAACAAATATATATGACCACAATAGTAGTACTAGTTAGCCTGAGCTCCAGTCCCAAACTACTACGAGTGCAAGTGTTTCAGACACCTACAGAAATTATATAGAAATGATTTACATATAAAGGTTTATAGAACAGTAGTTTGTAAGCAGCTACCCAGTAGGCACATGACGTCGTAACAAGGGCGTAACAACGTCAAAACGACGTTGCAACGTCATTTTGAAGTTTTTACAACGTTGTTATGATGTCGTGTGTCGGCAGCTACCCAGTGCAGCAGTAATCAGAGCCCAAAAGTTGTTTTGAAATATAGCAAAGATAATTTCCTGCCGGCATGTGGCATTTTTTCAACTTCAAAAAGATGCTGTTTCGACGTCACGGGTTCATTGGGTTGTGTATTATGGACACCTCACCATTTCTCATATCAAGTAGTAAATCCAGTGGGCACACAACGTCAAAACAACGTTGCGACTTCGTTTTGACGTTGTTACAACATCGTTTGCCGGCAGGGAAGAAATTTCTCATTTTATGAATCGTTTAACTTTTATTAACTTAAATGAGCACAACATCTAAGGTCAAACAACATCTAAATAATGTTCAGTCAATATGTTACATTATAATAGAATATCATCTGACCATGGTCCACTCATTAGTAATAAATTACTTAGTTACAACGTAATCATCGTAATCTTCAATGATTTCTTTCTTATATCCTGATGGACATTTTCCTCCTTCTGCTGCCTTGCGTTTACATGTATTTCCTCCTTTAGACTGGCAATCTTCTTCCATGCATGTATCTTCATTAGTTTCTTTCTTTATTCCTCCACATTTCTCCACTCCGAGTCCGCCGCGTTTACATGGATTTGAATAATTACAAACGCCATATTTATCACAAGTACCTCCAATGCAAAAACACTATAATAAACAACACAGTATTACAGCAGTTACACTGTTGCACTTATAGTTAAAAATTTAGATTATGACATTGCAAAATTGTATTTTTGGAAGGTATGTTTGCCGGCCTGTGCCGTCAAGAGACTTCAACTTTCGCTTGGAAATATCTGTCAAATATTTAAACTTCTGCATTTTAAAAGGTTTTTGGAAGGTTTATCATTTTCAGCCGTCGGATACGTCAAAATAAACTTCTAATTGTGCTAATTCGGCACAAATTCGGACAACACCCATCCATTGGTTTCTGGATTTATATTGGTTTTTAGCCGATGACATCATATTTTCCTAACCAATAACATCATCTTTCGCGAATTTTTTTTGTCATATTCATATTTCTCTCAAAATGTTAAATTAGGAAACTAAAACTCTCAAGAAGCGAAAATGAAGCTATCCTAAAGAATTTTGACACTAACATCCCATTTCGGATAAGACCCATTTTTCCCACCCCTGATCGAAAAATAAAAAAAAAATCAAGAACTTTTTAATTTTGTGTCGTCTAAATTTAGCGATCCACAAGAATTCGCTAAAATGCCTAATATTAGCTAACGCAAAAAAAAGGCAACATAAGGTATTTCCAACCTTAATCACAGCGCTGCGTCTCTCTGTCTGCCTAAAGATGAGAGAGAATCTCGTTCTTATTGATTTAGACGTTGATAGTCTAAAAGTCTTGGGATCGAAGTTGGCATGTTTATTTTAGCAAAAAGACAGTGTGCACATGATTTCAGATGAACGACGAAACCATGTCAAAACGTCGTTTTGACGTTGTTTCAACATTCATTCGAAGTCATATTCTAGCAGGGAAGTAGCTACTTCGAATCGTATTTTACGTCAGTAATTTTTGACTTGAAATTAATTGATCTGCTATAAGTTTGATGATAAATGTCCACACCGTATTAAGGCATTATAGATTACAATACTTACTGATAGTTAAAAAGCTGCATTTGAAAATGTTTATTTATCTTACCTCTGATTCAATATAACTGACGCACAAGCACAAAGCAATGAAACTGATACACAAAATCTTCATTTTTCTTCTGACTGTTACCTTCTTTCAAGATCGATAGAAGATAAAAAATATAAAGTAAATTTGCTTCTATTTATGCGAAAGGTTAAAGTCGCATAATCACCCTATTTTGTCAAAATTTTAAAATCTATATCAAGTTTGCTAATGGCAATTCCTGATCACACCCTGAAAATTTTAGCATTTATAAATGACAGGAAAAAATAAAAATTTTCAGAATGTGTTACTGGTATTACAAGCTTTCATGTTATGTATTTGAAATTTTGACAAAATAGGGCGATTATGTGACTTTAATACAGAATATAGTCTGTTCAATTTGTAAACGTTTATATGGGACATCCCAAGATAAATGCGACATAAATTATTAAAATGGACAAGCCTACTTCGATAACTTTAAGGGATCCTCTCAAAAATAAAATCTACTGAGGACAATACTGAGTCAATAATCTTGTAATAAATCCATTACAAATTCGTTGACCTAGCACACTTTTGTACAGATTCATTTTTGTTGAATTTGTCAATTTTAGTTGATCAACACTGCCAAAAAAAAAATTATTTTGGAGCGAAATTTTGAGATGGTCCGATAGAATCTTGAAACTTTTTGCTATTTCGACAAAATGTATTGTTTCTAACAGCATAGTAACCAAGCTCCTAGAATGAAATTTTCTCGAGCCCTTCGTATTGCTATGATCAAATTTTAAGATTTGTTGTCAAAGTTGAAACTCCGAAATGTTTCGCGATTTTTGCTTTGTATCAAATATTTTTTACCAAGATTGAAGATAATAGTCACAGAAAAACTAAACAAAATGATCTTGGATAATTTTGTACCAACTAAGATAACTTTCATTGCATTAAAGTCGCATAATCACCCTATTTTGTCAAAATTCTAAAATATATACCAAGTTCACTATTGGCAATTGCTGATTACACTCTAAAAATTTCAGCATTTATAAATAACAGGAAGTGGGTCAAATAAGCAATTATTTTATCAAAACCTGGGTATAACTTTAGGTAATCGTATAGGTGATTATGTGATTAAGGTGATTATGTAACTTTAAACCAGAAAATCCTAGAAAATTTTCAGTACCAAGATATATTTTTGGATAGACGGATAGCTCTATTTAATTTTCAATATTTTTGAATAATGCGTAATAAAACAACGGCTCTAAACGATTTTCGCTAAATAATAATTAGATAATTATATTAGATCATTAAGAAGGAAGGTTCTAGATAATTTTCACTGCATTATTAAAAAGGACCGGCCTATATAACTTTTTGGATAATTAAGAAGGATGGCCCTAGATAATTTTCACTGAATAATTAATCATAAGCCAACTCTCTCTGAATACTTTTCACTGTATTACACATAATTGTCTATGATTTAACCCTATTTTGAGAGGAAGGAAGGGTGAAGTTATCTCCTCCGTTGATATTTTGTTTACATGACTTTAATATTCTTCTATTTGAAACATCATAGGGTTTATTTATGAACTGCAGAGATGGAACTGCACGTTTGTTTGTTTTTTTGTTTGTTTTATGAGAAGATCGTTTAGAAACCTTCATCTAGGATCCTGAGAAATTAAGAAACATTTAGTACCACAAATATTTTCCTAGTTCAAAAATAAAGAACTTTTCTCTTGTCAAAAGTGAACGAAGTGTAGAATTTTAGCCATTTGACCATTTTTTTCTTAAAATAATAAGAAACTTTTAGAATTAAAAATATTATTTTTTGGTACCCAAAATAAAAAACATCCGGTAGTACACCCTTCACCAGGTTTCTTATAAAAACCTGTATCACCCATAAGCTATACTATCACAGTTTTGTCATTTCTTAAACGAGGTTAATACCATACAGAAGTTATACATGGGAGTTTAGCTTACTTCATCACCAAGTTTACGAGTTAAAATAGAATTAAACAAGATGCCCGCGATTACTTTCTCTGGATAAATTGTATAATGTATAATGTATAATAATTGAACGGACGATCCTTACATATTTGCTATCACAGCGTAAATGACTAATCGAATACGTCTATACGTCAAAAACGTATGTATTGTAATATATGACGTGTACAATCCCATATTTGAGATGTGTACGATTCCGTATATACTTGTATTTGAACTATGTATGATCCCGTATATTCACGTGTCTGGCTATACACAGTATTCGACACACGGTGTATGGAAGTATAAAAAGGAAGAATCTACCCAAATGAGCAAAAAGTTCAAAGTCGGTAAACTTCAACGTCATTCTAACGTCTTCACTGCGGACTTGAACAAGTTATTGGCCACTGGATGTAAAATTTCGTTATCATTTATAAATATTGGCTGTAGCCTGCATAGGAAATAAGCTATTTGAATTATTCATGGGAAATTACAATAGTATTAGAGCAATATTCCTTATAACAACAATGCAAAGAATTCTCCAGGTATAATTATTTATTCTAAGTTACTGGGGAAAAGTCGAAAAAAACTCTTTTTGGGCCCCCGGGACCGAAAAATATGTTAATTTTCTGCGGTTGCTAACTCTTGAATGGGTATGATACCAACGTCAAACTTTCACAAGTTGTTCCTTACAGATATAGATATATCTTTGTCTACGATCCCTCACATAAATATTTGAGACAAGGTAAAATTTGTGTAAAAATTCGGAATTTCAACTTAGGCAAAAATATTTAAATTTTTGATAGCAAGACGAACTGCACGGAGATTTGCATTTGCACCAAGAGCTTGGATCATAGGCTGCTAGAGAAACAACAGAATGTGTTCTAGTGGTCATTTTTAGCATTTACCTTTTATTTGTGGTGTGTATTGTTTGCAACAATTCGTAAAATGTCTCATAATTTATGTGAGAGGTTGTAAAATCTAGTCAATAGCTGCAATAGAACAGATTTTCTTTTTTGGAAATATGGTCTAATTGCAAAAATTGTTTGAGCAACGTGAAAATGATCATGAAAAAATTATAGATGAAGATATATTCCTAGCATACAAAAGAAGAATTTCTTAAAGTTTCCAGGCTAAAGCACAAGTAGAACTCAGATATGAACCTCATCAGAACGGCAAAAAAAGCATACTTTCAAAAACGGCTTCAAAATTTAAAATTACAACTTCTCAAATCCTGTTGTTTATATTGAAAAGTTTTAACCTAGGGTAACAACATAAATCCATAAGAAAAACTTTATAGAAACAAAGCAAATTATCAGGACCATTAAAGCTACTCACAAGTGCAAATAATTGGTGGTTTTCAGCATTGTCAACTGGTTTTAGACAATACCTGCTCAAGAAAAGTTTTTCATTACTATAGTAATGTTTCTTGAGCACGTATCTACAGTAGATTTTAACCGGTACCGTTTGAACCAAATGAAAATATATGAAACACACTCTCAAAAATAAAGATAGAGATAGCATTAACATAATATTAATTACACAAAAACTATAAGGGACCGTCTCAAAAATAAAATCTATTAAGGAGAGTACCTAGTCAATGATCTTGCAATGGATTGGTTTCTTCGTACCGAAGAAACCAATCCATTGCAAGCTCATTAACCTAAGACACTTCTGCACAGATTCATTTTTGATGAATTTTGTCAATTAATTAAGCAGTTTAGACTAGTATTAAAGCTTTAAAAACCTCATAATTTAGAAAATATAAAGTTTTAAAAAAATGTTTTTTGCAAATAATTATGAAAACCTTTGCGTTATACGCAGATAAAAACTTTACATGGTACTTATGGATATTTTTCTATTTCTAATCAGAGGTTTTGAAGGTTTTTAGCTTCGTTTTCTAGGCTTACTTACTTACTTCTTGAGAATATTTTCATCACTAACTTAGGCAGTACTTTTTAGTCGAAGTAAGGGTTTTTGCTTTGAAAACGAAGCAATAACCAAGCTTTTGATTAGACCTAATGTAATTATGCAGAATAGCATTTATTATAGCTTTAAAAAATTCAAATTTGAAAAGAATCAAATTTTGAGAAATTATCCCACTTTTCCCAATCATAGGTGACATGATTGACTTTTGAGTTTGTATGGCCTTTAAGCACAATATCCCATATTTACGTCAATCCGCATTTGAAATGACCATTATTTTATGTTTCCTCCTAATTATACCCAAATTTGATTATGTTCTTCTGATTCACGGCCAGGCGATAGCAGAAGATATAGGTATACCGTAAAATCCAACAGACAAGCCTCGGGCTTATCCGATTTCAAATAGCTTTTTGGAGTGGGGTTATCCACCAGTGGGCTTATCTGCAAGTGAGCTGATCAGCAAGCGAAAAAAAAACATTGGTAGACTGATATCATTGATTCTGCACAAAACTCTCGTAAAAAACTGTTTGTTACGTAGTTATCATTTTCTCTGAGTCTAAACACAACATACAGTATAAAATACAATGTTTAAATACACTCTTATTTGCTTTCCACATCGATCTCTTCTTCGTTTACGTCTTCGTTCTCCGCATATCGGAAATCGAAGTCAGAATTATTACCTTTGGAGTCAGAGTGATCACTGTTTAAATGTGTCGCAAATGGGCTTATCTGAAGTTGGGCTTATCCGCGAGTAGGATTATTAACGAGCGGAAAGAAACGTTATTCTACGAGGAATGGAGGCATGTTTCTTATTTATATTATACTTATCAACCGATTAGTTAGAAACCCAATTCGGGGAATCTATAAAATGTGGCCTTGGGAACGAGGAAAGTCTAAAAGAAACAGACGACAAAAAGGTAGAGCTATGAAGAGGAACTTTAACTAAGTTTTTTTCTCAGTAATGCATTTTTTAGCCATCTACGGCCTTGAAATATTCTGTTTATGGACTTTGAACTATCTTGAATCACAATAGATGTTAATTTCAAAATGACGTGACTGGCTGATGTCTCATCAACGTTCGACGTTCTAAAAATCGAATCAGACAATCTGATGCAATGAAAATCATCAGATTTTAGATGTATACATGATCAGATATGTTGATTTCGACAAATCGAATTCGATTAATCTGACCGTGTGCTTAGCGCAGCTTAACACCAGAAGCAGCCAATGGGAGGTGTTCTGAGAATAGGTGCTCTTATTCTCTAGCTGAGATACTATTCTGACTTTTTATTGTTAAATGCGCGCTTTTCAGAACAGCTTGTTTTCCTAGCCGAGCAAGAATGAAAGCTAAGAATAGCTCGTTTTTCCAGCTACACAAGACTCTTCCTAAACAATGTCCATTTTTGTCGTAAGAACACCTCAATTTTCCAGCTCAATACAGAATGGATTTATCTCAGAACAGATCATTTTTCCAGCCAGAGCCTCTCGATTTCCTAGTTGAAACAGCCAGCTCAGAACAGACCATTTTCCTAGCCAGAGTTTCTTCGATTTCCCCAGCTGTGACAGCCAGCTCAGAACAGATAATTTTCACATCCAGGAGGTGATCAATAGTGAAAGAACAGGTCAAAATCTGCTGCTGTGCCTTTTTTTTTCCTGGATCCTAAGAACAGGTCTAATTTCCAGCCAGTGTACCCCCTAAGAAAACTTATTTTTAAGAACACCTCCATTGGCTGCTTTCGTAACGCATTCACATTGGTTTATTGGTCTTCAGGGGAGGTATTTGGTAATAAAAACGCTTGTTTTTAAGTACTAGCTACACAGTTTATTTCTTTGAAAAAAATCGGTAATAGGAGCTTAAAAATCTACCCTTTGATACAACCAGCATACGACCATTTGAAATGATATGTTGAACTGTGTGTGGAACGCACAATTACTGATTTTCATTTGTCTAAAATGTAAAGAGTATTAAAGTCAAAAGTAGAAACCAGTTTTCTTTTGGACTACTTAAAACTTATTTGTATAAATGCAATTATCATTGAAGTTTTGAATTTGTGATTATATTAATTTGAATACCTTAGATATAACCTTAGAAAGGTGTTTAGTAATGCAACTCCAATGGCGTTGTTATGTATCTTGGGCGTTAAATACAATTAGATTTCCAAGACAGTAGAATATCTCCTCATTTTGACACACGAAAATCTCTGTCGATCAGCGCTTATTTAATCAATATTACTAGCGGCAATTGCTGAAGTTTTTAATCTTTAGCAATTACTGCTATCATTTCTATAAGAATCTATTTTGGCTAAAACGAGCAAAAACAAAGATAACACCCAATTAAAATGCAAAACTTTTCATTTCAATATCCAGCCCAAGATATCATATCATTTTGGCTAATATAAGCCAAAACATAAAAGTGCTTCGTTTTTGATGACAATTGGTATGTATCCAATTTTGATGGCTCTGAATTCAAATCTGTTAGTTATTTTTCAAAATTCAAACCAATAATAATTTTTTTGGCCCAATTTAGAATAAAAATTAAAAAAAAATTGTTTTTGATGAAATTGGTATATGTGGCCAAATTTACTGGTGCCGATTTCAAATCTGATATTCATTTTTTAAAATTCCGTGAAAAATTTATTCCAAAAATCTTAATACCGTTGATTTTAAATTTAAGGATATCCATTTTTCAAATTTTGGAACAGAAATATATTTTAGGCCAAAGCTTAACCTTTTTTTCATAACTGTTGAACGAATGGCTTATATGACTAGAAATTTTGAGATTTTTCATACGATAAATCTAGGATTATTATAAAAAAAAGAGTTTTCAGGTAACTAGGGATAATTGTCCCCTATACTTTTGACAGGTGATAAAAAATATTCAAAAAAACAACAACTTTTTCCTCTTATTTTTGCCTGAACAAAGATTTTTGTTCCTAAAAATATTTTTTTGCATCACCTGATTTCCAATAATGACGTGATGGATGACGTTATCGAGAAA
>JAULBZ010005842.1:0-12990 GCA_032360805.1 Neoturris breviconis
TTCTTTTGTGTTTTGTTTATATCTTCGTAAATATTTAATGTGCTTCACGTTTGGTTTTGCTTCACGTTTGGCTCCCATAAATTTCACCGTTTTTGCTACCGTTTTTGCTACCGAAAATTTAAGGCTT
Source organism: Neoturris breviconis (assembly GCA_032360805.1). NCBI lineage: Eukaryota > Metazoa > Cnidaria > Hydrozoa > Anthoathecata > Pandeidae > Neoturris > Neoturris breviconis. The sequence continues at coordinate 128 of JAULBZ010005842.1, forward strand.
TTTATCCGATTGAAAATTCTGAATTTTTGCTCGAATTTTGCCTCGTCTCAAATATTTATGTGATTGCTTGTAGTTCTAAATGAACGAATGTAAGTTCAAATTCGGATTCAGGATACTTGAAATGTTAAAAAATATGGGAAATCAAAAATTGGTGCAAAACTAAAAAATACAGTATTATATTTACAACCACTTTAAGTCAAACTCTTATAAAATCTGTGCCTAATAAATGGAAATGGGTGGTGAATTTTTGCTAAAACAGGAATCCCTTCCACCTCCCTCCCTCAACAATTAGGCACAGGAGAGTAAGAGACACAAATAATTTTAAAAATGATATTAAAATCACCATAGATATCTATGGAATAAGTGTTCTATTTATTCAGAAAATTCAAAAACAACATTTTTGTAATTCTGAAGTAAAATAAATCCTAATTTAAAACGTTCTGAGAGCCTACAAGCACTCGCATAAATATAGACAAGGTAAAATTCGAGCAAAAATTCCGAATTTCCACTTAGATAGAAAGTCATAAATTTTAGGCAGCAAATCGATGGACACAAAAATGAATATGTTCCAAGAGCCTGGGTACTAGGCTGCTAGGAACAGCAGAATTTGTCGAGTTAGCAAAAAGACCTAAGATCCAACCTCGTTCCCAGGGCTTCTTGCCTTTTCGTGTTTCGAAAAGGCAAGAAGCCCTGGGAACGAGGTTGACCTAAGATCATAAGCCGTAAGTCTACGCGATAAATCTCTAAAGACTTGACCTGGTCGTTTTCCGCATTTGGAATCTACTTGTAGTGTGTAGTGTGTATTAGCCCTGGGAACGAGGTTGGTATTAGTCATCAAAATTGATGAAATGCCTCATTATTTATGCGTTTGCTTCTAGGGAGGGGAGGGGCATGATACATGTCTATCATTTTTAAAAAAAATTGAGAATATGTTTTCCTAATTAAAAGTTAGGAAAAGTCAGAACGTTTGAGCATGACATCATTTAGTTGTAGACAATTTAAAAGGTCGGTCTAATATGGTTAAAACACTTTAATTACAGAGGTGCTTTACCAACAAAAATTTCACTCATGTAGCATCAGACAACTTTGATATATTCTTTCTTGAAGCAAATTTACAGGAAAGCCGAACAGGGCAACTGACTAAGGTTCCAAAATATTATTTGCTCGAATTTATGGTCGAGAGCCCCCTTAGCAATAAATAGGTTGTACTCAACAATTTTCATTCTACTTGTTAACAAATGGTACGAATGACGATGCTTATTTTATTTTAATTAGTGACAAGAAGTTAATTACTTAATTGTTTCATTGAGCAGATAAGAAATGTGTTAATTAGATCACTGTTTAGAAAATTGAACAGAGTTGTTAAGCAATGTTCTATAAACAAAACCATAAAAAAACCGTATGTAAATCAAATATTCAACGGCGGTCGTATATTAGTTAACATCAGAAAATATATAACAAGTATGTAACAACATAGATATACCCGTGGAACAAAATATAGCCACGGTCTAACCTGGTTAAGTAAATCTAAAAGCGATGGTGGTTTGACGTCACATCAAAACTAATGACGTCAGCAAAAGAAAAATTCAACTAAAATGTTTTGGGTTTGTAGCATATCTTCATCATGACGGGAGGGGGTGGACCCCCAGACTTACATTAAGAGTCAAAAAGACCCCGGGCCAAATAGTCTAAACTTGGCAGTATTTTTGCCAGTTTTTAATTTCGCGAATTGCCCAATCCGTTTGAGAATCACCTCTTTTTCCTAAAATACTTAAATAAGCTAAAAAGAAATATTAAAATAAAAGATTTTTTTGTTTTCGAAATATTTCGCGAGAAAGGCGTACATAGCTTCCTTTTTTCGCAGGTTTTTATTTTCCCTTACCGAAAGTTTTGGCGAATATTTATACTCGCGTTTTTTTTGCCCTAAATTTAGACATTTAAAGCAAGTATCAATGGTAGCACGGGCAGTAGAAACATTTCGAACAATGCACGATAAAACTAATTGCGCATGAGAAAAATTATTCCTGTCTGTTAAATAAGTTATCTGAGTTATATTAGGAGTTATATTAGCTATTCACTGAGTTCACAGTTGGAGACACTTAAGTCGATGGGTTCCCAATTTAGCATCATTCTAACATAAACGTGCTCCTTTATATCGAATGAGTCAACTATTTATTATATAGTAAGATGAAAAGAATAGGATAAGGTACTTAGAGGTAAATCCATATAAAGAGCAGGAAGAATTATTTTTAGTACTCTGTTTTAAAATACATAAATTTATAAAAGAATTGGTTAATACATCTTTAACACTCAACTTCGTTCTAAGAAGCCCTGAGAACGATGTTAACTAACACTTGAGTAAAATATGGTCAAAAGCAACTACTGCCCAGCCGGCAAAAACCTGTTCAAAGTCAGCAAAATAACGTTAGAACAATTTTCAAAGTAGTTCTACCATCTTGGATAGCTTCTCAACTTCCCTGCTTGCTTGATCTCCTGATAAGTCGACATGTGTTGAACCAAGACTCATGCTTTCTACGTGCGTTGCAAATCCAGCAAAAATTATTAATGCAATAAATAAGATCTTCATTCTTATGCTGTTTTGGCTATCGAAAAATAAGAACATTTAGTCGATGAAAGTTACGTATTCATGAATTCCGCTTGACAGCCTCTAACAAAATACACGTTTGTAAATATCTACCGAATATTTCTATTTATTGTTCAAAGTGCGCAATAAATACGCTATAAGAACGTTGTTCCAGCTTCTTTATTGCGTACTTTGAACAAGCGTTTGCCCATTGAGTACAACCAACGCAGTCTCTTTATTATGCTAATATATTTTAACAAAGAAGGTTATGCTTCAAATTAGCACTAAAGAAAATACTACTGTATAGAAAATAATTTTGGGATTCATGTCCTGCCGTGTAAGATTATAGAAATTAACTTTATTTATTTATACTAATAAGTTATCATTGTCATTCAGGTAACCATGGTGACAGCATTACATATGCACCACTGTAAAACAAACGAGCGCACGTGATTGACGATTGACACGTAGCTATCTAGCTATTAGACTTCTAATATTTTAGAATTGAAAGACCTATTCACACATACATGAAAACAAGGCGTTGGCTGCTCAAAGTAGAACTTGTTGCAATGCATTAACTTACTCTTTTGGTGCGAGGCACTTTGAGCGACCAACACCTCGATTTCCTGTATTTGTGAATAGGTCTATCGCTGCTTAGACACGCAACTGTTACTGCTTAAGCCGTAATCAGTTCTGTAGGTGTGATAAATATTTTTGTGTTCGTTTGTTTTCAGCCAAGATCGATGGCAAAGATACTCAATAAGAAATTATCGCAATTGCAAATATATTCGTAGACCGATTAAAAGTAGACTTCTCTTGTGTCTCGTGTCTCCTAGTTGCAAATTAAACTGTATACAAAGCTTCAGGAAACATGACGCTGCATAATAAACAAATAGGGATGTACTGGCAGAGAATCAGGAACTTTAAAAAAGGGATGTACATGAATCTAATTGATAATTTTTTTTTCTATAGGATTAAGAATGATTTAATTCTATTAAATTTCAATCTTGTTTATAAAATCTTATCTAAAGTTTGGTCACGAATGAAGTTCGTCACGTTGCATCATAAGAATCAAAAAACAAGCGAATCATTTCAAAAGTAAACTAACTCCAGGGTGGTCCAGAATTGACATAATGGCCACCTGAAGAGACACCAACAAGAACATTTGTATCTTGCAACATATCGTACTGGATAGTTCATATCCAAAATGTTGTGTTATTTTGAGTGGATGTGGATGAAAAATTGAACTGCTTCGATATCGATGCCACTTAATCTATCCCATTTACTTTTAATATACCCGTACACTTCCGACTATACGCCCAAGGCTTACACTAGTTCGAAAGCATTTTTGGGCGGACTTATTACACAGGGGATAGCTTACATAAGGATCAGATTTTGTGTTTGCCGAAGGAACTTTAGTCCTTGGAGATGAAGCAGTGCTAGCTACCATGTATTTATCATTTACAGGGGCGTAAATTAAAAGGAAACGCCCTCAAAGAACACTATTTTGTAAATATGTACGTAGGATCGAATATTAAAAAATAAATAGCTAGTAACTATATTTGAAATAAAAAGTAATAACTATTTAATCCCTATGGATTGTTTCATCTAGCACAAGATCCTATTTTGTTCCTTTAAGCAAAAACTGAGTCAAATACTACCTCTTCCAGTGTACACAAGGCATCGAATTAACGGTAAAACAATTTCAAAGCGACGTTTTCTTACCTATTTCTTCACGAATCTGGATCTTGTGATTTGGTTGATATCTTTGTCGTCTTTTTTAATTTTCAATTTTGATATTAATAAATGATAATTTCGCCATAATTTAATAATATTAAAGATAATCATATAGGTAGCGAGATATATGCCCAGTTTGAGAGAGGTCCCATTTGATAAATCAGGGCTAAATTTTTGTTGATGCTTACTAAAGTATTGTCTTCGATTGATGCTTTTTAGATTCTAAATTAAATATTTGGAGTTCATTATAATTTCTCCTTATGTTGAAGTAAGTTTCTATACATTCACATCGTATTTTTATTATTTCTTTCACAAATAAAACTTGATGTCTAAATGTCGAAGTATAAAATTCCTGATTTTTTTGAGATTATTATCCTTCAGCCTTCTAATTACAAATACCTATCTGGGTTAGCATTTACTAAAATAAATATTATAATTTTTGCGATCAAGCCCAAAAATAACCTACAACCCTACAACCATCGCGGGTACCTACACACTCCATAAGCATGTGCCTGTGGACGTATATAGCCCCTCGGGTTAAAACCCACCGACTGTTCTTTACTGAGTCCACAATCCACAACATTATGTTTACCAACTACCGAAGATTTATCGGCAGGGATTTGAACCCTGGTCTCTCGGATATCCATGTTCGAGAGTCGGTGCGCTAACCAACTGCGGCATTGGATCGATTTGTACGTTAAGAAACACTCTCCTGCTAAGATCCGTGTTTGTTTATATTCGATTTTTGAAAAGCAAAACCGATAAATAAGCCACACATTTTATCTAACATGATCAAAATATAAAGCAGACCGAATATATACTAAAGAAACGCGCCAATAATGAAAACAAACAGAAACTTGTAGTTTTTGTTCTGCATGTGGTTAGCCACGCAGTATTATAAACAAAAATATGAAAAACTTCGTAAAAGCTGAGTTTGACGTAATTGAGAAGAGAGAAATCTTTAGGCCATATCGAGTTGTTTAGTATCCCTTCATCTTTTCTGTGACGATAACTAGCTTTTTTAAAAAAAACTATAACTCGGGCCCAGTAACTCGGTTTTCTTAACTCGGGATTTCCGAACCTCCTGGAGACGTTACTAAACGCTACTAATCTTAGACTTTCTGAAATATTAAACACGATTTATTTACATATTCTTTTGTCGAACATTTAAAATTTGACGCAGACATAATTATATATCCAATGTAAACAGAGCATAAACTTTCTGTAATCAATTTTTATGCTACATAATAAACACGTAAATTAAATAGGAATAAAACGCGCGTTATGGTCAGTACTTTTTCGAACATTTTATTTCTTCGACAATGTTTACAAAATGGCGGTCGTTCGTGGTCACTTTACTGATCGCATTGGAAGTTTTTTCTAACCGCGTGCTATAAATATAAAGAAAACTTTATTTAAAATATCGAAATAGATGAAGTTGGTGTTGGTGAACACGTTGGTGATGTTTTTAAAGGATGAAGTGTTTGCTAACACAAAAAATTGAGAAGAAACATACGAGATACCGACTTCCGGATGAGGTTTTCCTTTCCTTTTCAGTTATTTCTCTTGAATAAAGTTTATTTACATTGCTCTGCATTGCTAAAATAACTCTAGTGTATATTAGATATTTTGAAACAAAAAATGGAAGCAGATGTGACTGTTTATGTGGATTTGAAAGCATTTCCAAGTGGCAAAAGTTTTCTATGACAACAAACTGAATAAAATTGGTGACATTTAAATCGACCACCAGGAGAGTGCTCCTTTAAGTAGATTAATTTTCGCGAAAACTTATTTTCGCGAGGTCATTTTTTGCAATTTGCGAGGACTTATTTTCGCGAATGGGACGTTTAGAAAAATTTTCGCGAGGATAAATTTTTGCTAATCAAACCGAAATTAATCTGGTATTGTCATACATATATACGGAGTTATACGGATCCGTATTCAGTAGTCTTTCACGCCGTGAATAACAATACAACTATTTAATATGGACATTTAACTCTATAGAAATACGTGCGTCTACAGTTGTAAGTGAGTGTAATGGAAGTTGCTGACCGGGTATTCCGTTTATTGTGTTAGTAAAATTCTACAGACATCCCGGTGAGCAATAACTTGTTCGAACAAGTTGTGCCCACTGGGGTTGTTTTACTGAATATCTACCAGCCAATATACTGTAAAACCCCCCGAAAAAAGGGACAGCGCCAATTTATATACGGTTATACTCTAAATCAAATTAATGGATGTAAAAAAGACAAAAAAAAACACGCAGTATTTTAATATTATTCTGTTTGAATGAACTTTTAAACAGTTGTATACACAAGCCTCCGTCGACACCAAAGTTTTATATTATCCATAAAATATATTCTTCTCAAGTTAATTCTCTTTTTCTGTTGTTTCATAACTATCCTCCAGTTTCTTTTCTACGTTATCTAATAGCTCTTCGTCTTTCTTGATTGCGCTTATTACGGATAGTTTACGCTAAAAAATAAAAATGAGATCGATTGTTTTTCTGTCTGACTATGTCAAGTCCACATGACACATGACGTGGAATCAACGTTGAAACAACGTCAAGACGTGTTGCGTTGACGTTGTTTTAACATTGAATTCATGTCTTGTGCTCACTTTTTCTATCAAATCTTTAACATACTTTAAGTAGAATGGCTCTTTTTCGAAGTAGATCTGCCATCTCAGTTAGCTTCTTAACTTCCCTGCTTGCTTGATCTCCTGATAAATCCACATGGCTTCCGGCAACACTCACACTTTCTACATGTACTGCAATCCCAGCAAAAATTAGCAGTGCTAGAAATATAAGCTTCATTTTTGTACCACAAGTTGACGTCCACTATGTGTGATAAGATGGTATTGAATTTTGACTAACGCGCAAATGTTATTTACGAGATATTGCAATTAGTGACAATAGCGTTAATTAGATATTGATGTAATCTTCAAACTGTTGATTGTTTTTTCAGTTTAAATCTCATTATCGCTTATTATATAGGATTACGTATAACTACCAAGTGACATAAGTAACTAGATGCGTGCCCAGAAACATAATGATGTTTACGTTGCTCCGCAACAGGTGCACGATGTTTGATCAACGTTGAAATAACGTCAAAACGACGTTGCGTTTTTCGGAAAGCACACGTCAAAATACAAAAATGAGAGGTTCTTTCTCAAGCGATGAAAAGCAAAAGGTCATACCGAAACCTAATAACTCTAGATCTGATGGTGGAATCAATTTAAATCTTTACATACAGCCCTTGTAAGAGAGTAGTACACTGCATTACTTATTTTCTTAATAATTGAAGGACCATATATGATATTCAGAAATAAAAAGACGTTTGTTTTCGGGAATGAGCTATGTATTGGGAGTACTTATTTTCGCGAATGACTAATTTATCAATTTGTTATTAGCATTATTTGAAACCATATTAACCCTATTTTATCTGGGGTCCTTTGGGTAGCATAGTTTATCTGGGGGGAAGGGGGGGGGGGGCAAATATGCCCTACCCCCTTAACTTCTAAACTACTTTAACAATAGAATTCCTTAAAAACAATAGAAAATTGTATTTTCACGTGTTTGATGTGTTATTTCGCCCAAATTTTGCGGAAATGATGACAAATGAATGAAGACATTATTAATAACAAGAAATTGATCTTAAAAATATGCTATGTCATATATAATGTGGATGTTGGCACTGAAAAATAGTTTTTTTTTACTACTTCGGTCAGGAATGGGCGTGGTCGCAAAACATCCCCCCGCCCCTTTAATGTATGTGTAATGTAATTTAATGTTCTATTTTTGCGAGGACTTATTTTTGCGAATGGAACGTTTTTAAAATTTTAGCGAGGATAAATTTCCGTGAAGCAGTTCACTTAATTAATCCACATTGCCATGGATATATATGAATCCACAAACACTTAATTTTACATAAAGTCACATAAACAAGTACATATCTTATTCCCAAGCTCGTCCCCAGCACCTTTTGACTTTTTTTTATTTTTCTCGGACCTTATAGAAAAGACGTCTTTTCTATAAGGTCCGATAAAAATAAAAAAAAGTCAAAAGGTGCTGGGGACGAGCTTGATCTTATTCCTTCTATTGTTCGCGCCTCTCATATTTTTGCACCCGTCTTTCGCTAATTTCACCCATTTTTTGCCATTAATGCGCGAAAATAAACCCTTTAATTTTTGCAAACCTTAAATGCGCGAAAATTAAAGGGCTGCAAAGATTAAAAGAAGTATGGTAGTCAACAAACCATTTCCCATATGAACGCGCAGTATGTACGCATGCTTTCTTCCACAGATAATTTCTTCCCGACATTTGCCCTTGTTTAAAATTTCAGCTCTAGATTTTATTTGTGAGTTTGAAGACTCTGTATTTTGCTCTACTGAAAACCTAAACATAAGCATTTTGACTTCCCTTTTGGTTCCATGTTTGCAAGCAGTCAACGTCAACGTATTTCAAACTCTGGGGACCAAAAAATGTGAAATAAAGAAATTCGAATTAACGGATGTTCACTATACATCAAGTAAATATTTTCCAACTATTTTTCAACTATTCACCTGCCCAACTTAAGTTGAGCTCATAATGTATATAATCCAATAATTCTTTTGTGATGAACAGGGTTCCAAAAGGTGGTCCTTATTAGAGTCCAAGAGGGGTTCATATTGGGGGTTCACGTTTTGTACTAACGCCAAGTAAGATCTAAATATTTTGATTCTTTGCAGACAAGACCAGTTGTATACCTTGGGTAGCATTAAAGCAAGTTGTGCATCTTAGAGGTTGATATTTTTGAAAGGAATATGTGTCTTGAAGGATGTGAATCATAAAGCAGGTGTATGGGTCTGTATGTCTGGAGTTGTGGGTAAAAAACAGATACCGTAAAATCCGATATAAGTCCACTCGCGTATAAGCCCTGTAGATTAGCTTACCGCTTTTGCACTAACGTTTTTTTCCGCTCGAGAATAAGTCCATTTGCGACACATTAAAAATAAAATGTACTTTAAAAATCAACTTGTGGGCTACGCCTTGCTTAAAACGAAGAACGAGTATCACCTCGACGAATGGCGAGTATCACCTCGACGAAGGGCGAGTATCATCTCGACGAAGGACGAGTATCATCTCGACTTGGAAAGTAATAGTTCTGACATAGAAATACTACAAGGTTTTTCACGAATCAGATAAGCCCATGGAGTATTGGCGGATTTTACGGTATTTATCTTAGGTGTGAGCTATTAGAGAAGTTCATGAGAGATCTATATCTCAAGAATGATTGTATTAGAGGAATGTGTAGCATGAAAATAAGGTACTGGAAGGTTGTGTTTTATGCAAACTATGGATAAAGTAATGAAAGTATAAACGTAGTATATATAAAATAAACTGAAATAAACTGACAAATTGTAACACAGATCTATATCTCAATTATGATTTACTCAAGCAATTTTTATGCATTGTAATGAAGCATGTATGTCATATTCTTTTATTTATTGGGAGATGTCGACATTGTCACGAGAAATGAAAGTCTTTTGATAAGAGATTTATTTTTTTAAATACTATTAAAAAGGTACTGTTACAAAGTCTTAAGAATCCGCTCGGAAATATCATAATTATCTCCCAGTGGGTACCCGACGTCGGAACAACGCCCAAACAAACGTCATTTGTTCGACGATGCTCAGACGTCGTGTGCTGACATCTATTTATACCGATCAAATTGAAAATCGTACCTGGAACCATCTCAAAATTATTTGTAAAAATCGACTGTTTTGTTATAAGAGTAGCTAGCTAAATTTTTACAAATATAAAACTGTTAAAAAGGGCGTTAGTCAACGAGGTTTCCGTCGATTGGAAACTAATCAGTTGCCAGCTTGACCAATCCTTTTTTGTTGATATAAAGTTGGAGATGCCTTGGAGATGGTTTTTTATTTCTATATATTAATACAAATTGATTTTAAAAATTGATATCTTGCAAGATTTTCATAATTTTACCGCCTTGTTGGTTTTATCATGCAAAGTTTCGTCGTTTTCAAGGTATTCTTCTATGGCTGCATCATCATGTGGTGTCAAGTTGAACTGTATTTTCGCTTCTTTCAGTAGAATAATCTTTTTCTGTTAAAAACAAACAAATACAAAGGATTAGATTGTGTAGAATATCAGTTACGCTAAGTACTTTGTAATCTATAATTCCAAAAAATAGGAGACTGCTTGGTCTGAGTAGAGCAAACAGTTCTTACTCTATAATTACTAAAGATGTAAAAGCGTTTACTTTTAAAAGTAAGAGGATTACACGGAGAGACGAATTAATCTTTAAAAAACTTTCTTACCTTAAGTTCTTTGGTTCTTTCTTTTACTTCTTGTAACAATTCCTTAATTCTATTAACATCATTATATGCCATGTAGCGTATCTGCAGCGTAATATACGTACCACCAACGGACGCTGAATCAACCAAGTAGAATGATAAGATTAATAAGATAAGCAAAGTCTTCATGATGGATGGGAACTACAGCTTAAGTATCAATTTCGTTATTAAAATATATCCATCATATTCACCTCCCTTTATAATATGTATCATATTATATAATATATCCCACGTAGTATAAAGTCTCAGTATAATATCCCAGTGGGAAAGAACTTGTTCAAACTCCGCAGTAAAAACGTTAGAACAAGTTGAAAACGTTGTTCTAGCGTCTTTATTGTGGACTTTGAACAAGTTTTTGCTCGTTGGGATTCATCGCATATGAAAGATACACTGTGTGTTATAATCGACACCATTTTAAAGACACACTACGTGTTTTATACGCATATTATTTTATAATGTTCAAAGTACGTAATTCTGAATAAATAGAAGGCTGATTGAGGGGGCGGAGATTGAGGGGGCGGAGTAAATTATTCGGTGACGTTTCTTTTTTATTTTGCTTATTTTGTTTAAATAAAGAATTTAATGTAATAAAAAGCAACTTTAATGCAATTCCATTAGTAGCTATGTCCAGTGTAAATGTGACACAAGCAATTATGGAATTTTATCTCTAGAGGGCGTACTAGCGGGCTTTAGGCACATATGGACAAATAACATTCTTTTCATGCTGTGTCCGACGTCAGCTAATCATCAACTGCCCACGAAATTTTTATACTTTTTATGTTTTCTTTTTTCTGGGTTTCCGGAACACATGACCTATCCTGTGGCCTACCTTATGGCCTACCTTAGAAAACCTTCGTCATAGCGCCGCGCATGCGTGTGAAAATAACTTCATCATACTCGTTCCCAGCGCTTCTTGTCTCTTTGATGCTATTCTCGACATATACACCCGAGAAAAAAATCAAAGAGACAAGAAGCGCTGGGAACGAATTTGTAACTTTATTGAATCTCACCTCGACGAAGATTTGTTAAAATACAAACTGTGGATCCGGGAAAAGTTAAAAAAGTTCTTAATCTAGCCTGGCAAAGTATATCGTAAATAATGGTCTGAAATACAGGCTGTTTTGAATAATTTTAGCTTAGACATTGCGCGTAAAGATACAGCCTCGGGCAATACAGCTCTACTGTGTACGCTAACAAAATCACTATCTTTCAAAATAAAGATAGGAGGTGAAAATAGCAAACATTCTTGTGCGTTTTTCTTCAGAACATCACCTTATTTTATATGTAAAGCATGTGGGAAGGACGGAAAGTTACTGCTGTCTCGAAAAAACATTCTTGCCAAAATAATTATGGTATGGATGACACCTGTCAAGCTAGTGAAATTGCAAGAGCAAATAAGAAAAGGCAGTGGCATCAAGCAAAAAAAAAAGGATAAAATAAAAATAAAAATTTACTAATTCTTTTAAATCATGTTTCTGGTGCATTATAATTGATTATTTGTTCGAAGCTTGTGTATCAACCGTGCTAGTTCGGCCAGGTCATTTGAGTAAGAAAAAACTACATCATTTAAACATTTCTAGCATTTATCAACAACAACAAAATAAACATACAATTACATTTGATATTTTATTTCTCCACGCATAAGATTATGAGACTTCGTACCCATGCCTCGCGCATAATCACACCCTTCATCCCGCGCAGATTTATCTATCTCCATTTTAGGATCTGAGGAGTTGGAAAGCGAGGACAATGATGTGGATGATTTTGATGAGGGTCAGTACATTAAATAATCGGACTGAAACTGGAATAAACGAGACTAAAAGAGATGGTGGCAGTAATAAAAGTGAATTCTTTACTTCTTTCTTCTTGAACAGATTCTAAGAAGAATGTTGCGTAAATGTTGGTTAAGTCTCCATAGATTCACAGCTAGACCTATGCAAAAAGTCTTTGAACGGAAAGCCCGCACCTTATATGTTTAGAAATACGATATTTATGTACTCCAATAAATTACACACAGAAATAAATTAAATACATCATTACAGGTATGATTTAATTATGAATAATATCACCAGGGCCCAGTTGTACCAACGCTGATTAGTTTAAATTCACGATTAAATTGTCTTTTCACGACATTTGATTGGTAGAAAGTAGTTTTAATCCAGGTTTAATCCTAGATTAACGTTAA
>JAULBZ010005843.1:0-12990 GCA_032360805.1 Neoturris breviconis
CTTCATAGCATTATGTATAAACTAAATAATAAAATTTAGTTAAAGCTTATAAAATATATTATTGTGCTGGATATGAACTGGATACACACATTATACATCATAGCATTATAATACACTAAATAATATAATTTAGATAAAATATATTATTGTGTTGTTATGTTCTGTGGGACCATTAAAGATAAGTATATTAAACATAATTACAGTTTAACAAATGAAGAAAAACATGGTATCTATTAGCAGTAATCGTTTAAAAGGTGGCTCCCATCATCTGTTAAAAATAAAGATAACTAGACAATGAAACAATACAATAGAAAAATATTTTTTCTTTGAATGAATACCATTCTTTTTTAAAAATATTTCTCCATTAAATTGTGTATTGTCATTATATTTCTAATTTGCATTGGGGGTAATTAATAATGTTATAAAAGTCAACATACACTCAAAATTGAAGAAGGAAGCTTCCAAAAATCAAGGTAGAGACTTCAACTATTTAATCATTGAGTATAACTTTTCACCTAACCTTTTACTGAATGTGGTCAAAACCTCATAGAAATCAAGTCTCCACTTTTGAAAAAATCCCTTTTTCGATGATACTCGGTCCCAAATTGACAAAATCGAAAAACATTTGGCCAGCGGTTTCATAATATTGCCTAGAATGCCATAACCAAATTTCATGACAGTACCATGCATGCCAAAAAAATTGTCGAGCCCTTATAGAATATCGCCACAAATGCTGGCACCAAATTTCAAAATGCTAGCACTTTGGGAACATGATCTATTAAAGAAAAGTGAAAGTAATAGCCCATTCAAACTTTGTTTGGTGGGCTAAAAATATGAAATATAACTGCTTCAATTTTATCTTCAATAACAAAAGCTTTTTTGAAAAAAGTTATATTCAAAAAAACATGTGACATCATCAAAAATGTGCTGACATAATCAAAAAATAATTCCTTTGATGATGGACCAAAATCATACCAAGTTTCATGAAGTTAGCATTAGCTGCTTTTTCCAGCTTCACAAAAGCCCAGTCCTGTTAGGTTTAAGCTATGTTCAAAAATCATCACTCACAGAGATTATTTACTTTTTCCAGTGGGCAAAATCTTATTCAAAGTAAACAGTAAAGACGCTAGAACAAAATCATTCGACGTTGTTCTAGCGTCTTTATTGCTGACTTTGAACAAGTTTTTTAACCACCGTAATATCATTATTATTGCTGCTAACTGTTATAAATTGGTACTCACCTTTCTTTATCAATAATAAGTAATGCAGTTAACAATGACACAAACAAAAGATATAGTGCTACATTTCCAAAGTAGATCCAACGAGCAAGTCGAGCAAATTTAACATCAATTAACTTTACAATAAGTGGATGTGACAATAAGTTGTCACGTTTATGCACGACCATATTTTCAGGAGCAAAGAATGTCCTTCCTTGTTGATCATCAGGATGTAAATCAAGGTAACTGAAATCATACATAATTGTGTGGTCTCGATGTTTTACTCCTTCTTTAGAGTGTTCTATACATCTAGTTAAAACAATTTCAGCAACCTCTGGAGCATATTCAACTAGTTTTTCCATTGGGTGAACACCATCATTATTAGCATGCTTCAAAGTTTCCCGCCATCTAAAAATAAGTAGAGTGGAAAGTAGAGTATTATACTGGAAAATCATTGACTCAGTACAACTTGAATAGGATACAGATCTTCTAAAGATTCTTTAAAATGCTACGATTAATTGGGCCGATTTTGGCTACCATCTCGAAAAATTGGATACAACGTAGCCAATCTTTCAAGATGGTAGTCAACATTGGTCTGATTAATTGTAGTGTGGAACTGCAGCTTAACCCTGTTGGGCTTTCAGGTGGTAACATGCCTTTTCGATCTATTGGACCAAAAAAATGCAAATTGGACCCTTTTTGTCTAAAACTCGGAACCGAGTGGACAAAATTGAAAAATTTGGTACCGAATGCTGGTACCAATTTTCAAGATGAATCTGTTAAGAAAAGAGGGCCGCCGCCGACGCAAAGTGATAGCAATAGCCCTCCAAACATTTTTTGGTAGGCTAAAAAGAATTTTTCAAGCTCTTCAATATGAGATTAACATATATTTCTACCTTGGAATCCCTTTAAGAATGCCACAGTGATTATTTACTGACCATAATTAAAAAATAGTCAAAATTTGTTTGAAATAAAAGACATTGAGAGTTATCTTTTCTCAAAATCCTGATGTTGTCTTTGGCAATTATAGCATGTTAAAAAATTTTCCAAAAACACTTTTACTGGAGTAGACTTAACCATCCAGTTAAGAACATGGTAGACAGTTTTATCAACTTTTTGAAGATAATTAATTTATAGCCTGTAAGTTATGCTCAAATATCACTCCTCCTAGATTTAGATGTAGACATTCATTACAAGTTATTTTACTGATCAAGGATATTCTCTTTTTTAAAAAGAGTATCTGAAAATTGAATTGATGAATAGAATCGACATGACACAACAGGCTCATCCAACTAGTGTAAAAATATAACAAACCTTTTGTGTTTGATAAATGCCATACATGCATCTCGATGGAAATTTTCGACTGCTAATTCTAAGCAATTTCTGCCAGCTTTATTTTGGCCAGATATACTGGCACCATAATCAAGTAAAATCTTGATACAATCTACATGTCCATTTTCAGATGCATGATGTAGCGGCGTTCCATGGTTTTTATCCATTGCATCAACTGGTGCATCATTATCTAATAGAAGCTGGACTGTTTTTGTATGACCTTGTTGAGCAGCATAATCAAGAGGAGTCCAATTAACATCATCACGACATGAAGTTTCAGCACCCATTTCAATCAGGCTGTTACATACTCGTCTACAAAAAAGGAATAGTGTTAAAATCTATGAAATAATGTATGATATGTCTTTTTGACTGTATTTGTCGAATAATTTGTGATATAATATCAAAGCCGTTTACCACTTCAGCGTGTGATGTCCATTTCTACCAATGGACTGTCTATAATTTCTTTCTGCGGGTGCGCAATTTCCGTTCTGCAGAAAACTTTCTGAAGTGGAAAACGACCTTTAGTATGCCTCAGTAATATAAATTTAAACGATGCTTGCCATGGAATGAATTGGTCTCTTCGCAAGTTCGTTGACCTAACACGACTGTACAGATTTATTTTTGTTGAATTTTGTCAATTTTAGTAGATTTAACCCTACCAAAGAAATTGGTTTTGGAGCAAAATTGTCCATGAACCTTTTATTGATAGGTTTCTTCATGCTGAAGATGTATAATATCAACAAGTTCACTGAATATAATACTCTAATTCACAGAAACTGTATCTAACAACAGTAGTATGTAGCAAGCCTCAAGATAAAGGCCGGACATCACCTATGGAGGAGTGTTTTTTGAGTACAGTTTTCAACTGCAAAACTAAAAATTGTGCTAAAAAACACTCCGCCACAGGTGATGTCCGGCTATTATCTTGAGGCTTGGTAGTATGTAACATAATTTGAAACATAGTACAACCATTGTTTATATTTGTGCAAGAAGTTTCTACAAGAAAGATTCAATTGTTTTTGCTGTTAAATCAAGCCTGTCAGACATCACCTGCGGAATGATGTATTTAAGTAGTGTTCAGCTTTAAATCTGATATCTATACTTAAAACATTCCTCCACAGTTATATTCAGCCTTGTAAATTTGTGAATTAACATTTCTTTGCAGACACTACCCAATCCAAGTAGCAAAATCTTCTTACTTGTGTCCATTAATAGCAGCTAAATGTAAAGGGGATCTGCCATGGTCATCAGTAGAATTTACTATACCAGGTGCAGCTTCACCAAAGAGTTTGACAGATAGTAACTTCCCACATTCAGCAGCAATGTGAATAGGTGTTTTCTCTTCATTATCGCCACAATCCACTTGCGCTGATTTCTTTAGAAG
Organism: Neoturris breviconis; assembly: GCA_032360805.1. Lineage (NCBI taxonomy): Eukaryota > Metazoa > Cnidaria > Hydrozoa > Anthoathecata > Pandeidae > Neoturris > Neoturris breviconis. The sequence goes on from JAULBZ010005843.1 coordinate 3,934, forward strand.
CATTTCAATGGCCTATCATTTTAAAAATTCGGTGCGTAGATAGGAGCAAATAATCACTGTAAAGGAGTGGTGGTTTTTTAGTATAGCTTCAAGTTAGGTTTTTAGCCTGAAGCAATGCTCAAAAATCCTTCTTCCCCAGTGATTATTTTATTTTTAATATTTTATCAAAACAATTTTAATTTTAAAGTATCAAATGTAAAGCAAGATTTAGTTGACAGCAGTAAAATATCAAAGTGATAACCACTATCCCACAATTGCAGTTACTCCTTCAGATCTACACTTACACTTATTTTGATCTTATTACTCAAGTCACAAAATAAATGTAGGGATCACCTGTGAAGAAGCGTTTTTGAGAACCCCCAGTGGGCAAAAAACTTGGTCAAAGACCGCAGTATAGACGCAAGAACAAAGTTATCAACGTTGTTCTAGAATCTTTACTGCTGACTTAGAACAAGTTTTTGCCAACTGGGCTATACTAATAAAAACTTCTTCACAGGTGATATCCGAAAGTTATTTTGAGGGTTATTACCTCATCATTTCCCATAGTTGCAGCATAATGTAGTGGAGTTCGATAATCTTTGTCTGCAGCATTAATAAGAGCATCACCGCTCCTCTCAATAAGAAGTGCTAATGTCTCATCCCAGTCTTCTTCAATTGCAAGATGAAGGGCATTTTTCATGTTGATATCAGTCACCTTAATTCTAGCTCCTGAATCCAAAAGAAATTTAACTACTTCATCCTGTCCTTTCCAAACAGCAATCAAAAGTGGTGTGAAATTTTCATTATCTTTTGCATCAATTCTTGCACCATTTTGGTGGAGGTATTTGACAGTTTCAAGACGTCCATACTGGCATGCTCTATTAAACAAAACTATCTAATTGATAATTCAGACTGTGATGACATAGAGGAGCAGTTACCTAATACTAAATATTGTATAGATAAATAAAATCTTAGAGTGTTAAACAAACAAGGTTATATTTCAAAATCAGGATAAGATCCGGTTTTTATTAACTCATAGAAATTATTTAAAACACCTTTACCATAACTGATTGTAGAATTTTGTAGATTTTAACACGGCACTTATTTGAGCGCTTATTTGGAAGCAGTGCTTATTTTAAATTTGGAAAAACAAAACAGATGGCAGTCTGAAATTCGACTTGATAACATACCTCAAACTTAACATCTATATATGCCATCATTGTATTGCTTATAACGCATTAATACCTTGTAAAACTTACTACTTATTGGTAAATATTCAAAACACTAGTTATTTAGAGTCTATCTATACTACTATGGTCTTGTTATGAAAAAAAAGAGCAGAGCTTATTTGGAAGTGATGCTTAATCGATCATTATTTATATTTCACTGTGCAATGAAAGGTAATGTCATTTCACAGAATATGTTCTAAGGCTGTACAGAGTCGGTCGGTCGGTATATATTTTTTTTTGGTCACTAAGTCTAGATAAATAAAAAGACTTAAAACTGGGCTATATCAAACACTTTTGCTCTGTTTTAAAGCACATCACATGTCAGCACATATCTACAGTAGTCCAGTGTGTACAAGTGTGAATCGTTTAAAGCTGAACACTTACTTCAACATATATAGCTATTTAAAACAAATATTATGGAGGGAAAACCGAACTGGACAAAAAGGACAGCATGTGATCCTAATCCAAGATGGTGGCTTTTTCGCTGGACTTGGAGTGAAATATATTTTAAAGATGGGAATTTCCCTGGGTAAATTTGTTTCGACACATGGTCAATTTGTATATAAAAATATACAAAATTGAGGGGACACAATACCGAAGAAGAAAAAATAATAAATCGAAAGAAAGCAAATAATTATACTGTATTTGTTATATTCAAGGAACCCACTTTCTATATTTTTACTATATTACCTCTTTTATATTTATTATTGTCATTTTTTTTACTTATTTCTTGTTTTTGTTATCATTATTTTATTTTTTTTAGAGGGAGCACCACTAAATTGAGGGGAGGGGTGCTTATTGATTATTTTTCTTAGGAGAGGTGCTAATACGAAGGGACACTTATTCCAGGGGGAGAGGGGCACTAAAATGAGGAAATAGGGCATGATGATTTCTGTAAGCATGTGTATAAATTTCAAGAGGTTAAGGCAGCCTTTACATGACCCCTAAACAAGTTTCACCCTAAACAAACTTGCAATTGATTGGTTTCTTCAGTTCAAAGAAACTAATCAAATGGAAGATCGTTTTGGGTTAACCTTATTTAGGAGTTTCTTCTCAAAGTACATTAATAAAAGACCTAACATAAAAGTTGGCCTGGGAAGTAATTGGAATGGTTTTGGTTAACTCGGTTAGTTTTGAAACAACACGTTAGATTTACCTAAAGAGAATACAACATGTATATCATAATTAAAAGAGCCACCAGCTATTTCTAGATGGATTGCATTTACAACAAGCCACAAAATAACTGTTGGACATCATATGTGGAGCTGGTATTCACGGGTGACATCAAACAGTTACGTTGTAGCTTGTTGGAATAATAGGACTTTACCTATGTAGCGGTGTATCTTGTTGGCTATCTGTTGCGTTAACTTTGGCTCCGTGCATGACTAAATACCTGACAACAGGAAGTTGGCCACCGATAGCAGCCAGATGCAAGGGTGTTGCTTTTGTATCTGTGCGCACATTAACATCTGCTCCGAGGGAGACCAGCGTTTTCACAGTATCTTCATAACCGGCCTGAGAAGCAACATGTAGAGCTGTGTCGCTCTCACTAGAATAAGCATTTACAAAACTTCTCTTCACTTCTGCATGCCTGTCTTCGGGAACACCTCTTAACACTAAAAAATACAATACCAAAATTCTATAAAAATAAATTTGTTGAAGGTTCCAACGAAATATTAGTACTGGACATTAACTGTGGAGGAGTGTTTTAATAAGTTACTCAATAGCGTTAAGGCGCATTTTTAAAAGCAAAATGTACTGTTTTTTATGTCAAAACTCTTTAGGATAGCTTCATTTTTGCTTCTTGAAAGTTTTATTTTTCTAATCTAACATTTTGAGAGGAATTTAAATACGAAAAATACTTTGTCCAAAAATGAAGTCATTGTTTACAATCGAGGCTCGATGGGTGTTATCCGTCAAACACTTAACCCTATTAAATCTGGGCTTTTTGGCCTCTATATAACCGGGGGGGAGGGGGGCTCTTAATTCCGAACTACTAATGCTTATAGCATGAAACTTGGTACACTTATAGAATAACTCAATACAAACACTTTGAAATAAAACTTTTGACTCAATGACGGCATCAACAATTTTGGTCTGCAGAGTGCTGTAAAATGACAATGGCCTATAATCTGCAAACCACTAACGTAAATGACATGAAACTTGGTACACTTATAAAACATCTCAATACGAACACTTTGACATAACAAATTTGAGTTGGTGACATCACTGGTACCTGCTATGATGTCATCATTTACAGTAAATTTGCAGTCTGTAAAATATACTACCTGGTTTGTAAAATTATATAATTTGTAATCTGTAATTTTCAAAATATTCATATATTTCATTTATTCTTTCCATAATTAACATTTGCTTGTTGAAAACCACAGAGACTGTTTTAACAACATTTTATATTTTCAAAACATTACCCCTTGTTCAGGATTAAGTCACCTGCGGAAAAATAACCGAAATATTTAAAAAAAGAAATCCATAATCCCAATCCTTAATAAATTTAGGTACAGTCACTAAATTTCAATACCATACCATTAACAGAAAAAAAGTTATCGTAAAATGAAAATACTGTATGGAAGCCATATGGAAGCCATTTTTAATAATTATATATATAATATTTATTTTTTTATTATTTAATTATTACTGTTCTGTAAACTTCTGTTCTGCACATTTCACTTTGTTGTTATTTTGTGTCAGCCCTGTTTGTTTTGCATAATTATGCAATATTTCCTAAGCAAAATAATTTATGCAATTATAGCGTCGTTTTCGCTTGCATAAATCCCATACTTTCATGGTAACAAAGAAATGGTTTTTCGGTGTGTTGGGTTGAAGAAGAGTTTGACCGTGAAATGTAAGATGAAATCACATAAAATCTTCAGTTTCCACAAAGTCCGCCATTTTGAGCAGAACTGTGGACATATCTTTTTTACTAAAAGCATGAAAGAAATGGAAAAAAGTGGAAACAGTGGACATTCTTATGTATGAAAAAAATGGACCCTAAATTCGATTTGAAATATAATTTCTCACCTCCTTTAGCCAAAAGATCAATAAGATCTGCTTGATCTTCAGCAGCAGCAAAATGAATAGGTCGTTCACCTTCCTTATCTTCAGCTTCCACATCTGCATTATTATCTATCAAAAACCTCACAACACTAGCTTTACCACCAAGCATTGCTGAATGAAGAGGGGTGACCTAAAAATTAATATTAGATAGAGACATTATATAAAAGAATATAAGCATAATGAAACATAAGTGAAAATAATTTTCAATCTTCTGTTCATCCAATTTCTCCAAAATAATGCATTTCGGACTGGATTTGAGCGATTTAAAAATAATTAAAATTCACTATTTGCCTAAAGAATTATATTACCCAAATGTATACAAAATTTGTTGACAACAATTGAGGGAATTGTCCCCACTCCCATCAAATTAGTGTTTAGAATGTTGCCGATCTTAAAAATAGTTTCCTTACCCCTGAATTATCTGTGATGTTGGGATTGACACCTTTATATCCAAGAAGATTCTGACAGAGTTCAAGGTTACCCCGTCTTGCAGCAAAATGAAGTGCAGTAGAACCATAAAAATTCTGCAGCTTTGGATTAGCACCTCGATGCAGTAAAGTCTTAGCAGCTAATACCATATCATATCTATAAATCAATAAGTATTGAGTAACTTAGTGGGCAAAAACTTGTTCAAAGTCCGGAGTAAAGATGCTAGAACAACGTTTTCAACATTGTTCTAGCATCTTTACTGTGGAGTTTGAACAAGTTATCGCTCACTGATGATAGAGAAACTAAAGAAATAATTTATATTTAGTGGTCAAAATAAGAGTAAATAATCACTGAGGAGGAGGGATTTATGAAGGAGGCTTTATAAAGCCTGAAGCTATGCTTAAAATTCACTCCTCAACAGTGATTAATTGCTCTTATTTCAACAACATTTGTAGCAATATTTATTCCAGCTGTAGAGATCATTTTAAGTTTAACATTATCAATCTTGCGATAGTTTGTGCCTTCAGATTTTGGACTTATAGCTTATACCCAGTGGGCAAAAACTTGTTCAAAGTCCACGGTAAAGATGTCAGAACAACGTCGCTGGGTGTTGTTCTAATCTAACGTCTTTATCGCAGACTTTGAACAAGTTTTTGCGCAGCGGGTAGTTCTCAGTACATGATGAAAATTATATCAATGATAAAATAATGAGTAAATAATCATTGTGGAGTAGGGATTTTTGAGCATAGTATTAGGCTTTGTAATCGGAAGCTATGTTTAAAAATCACTCCTCCACAGTAATTATTTGTCATTATTTATTTGGAATGCTGCATATAATAGCAATAATTCTAGATACATAACATAAAGCTTCTTATAGAACGTCCAGGGTTTAAATGGTTAGGATAATAATTTAGAATTTTCTTTGCAAAACTAATAAATATTTTCTTGTATTAGAAGGACAGGGACTTAAAAGTTGAAAGGCTAATTATAATCTATTTGCATTATTCTTAGCCAACCCATTTCATAGATCAGTTATATCTGAAAAATTTAGTTTGAGTTACAATATATTAATAATAAACAGAAAAATATATACTTTGCAGCCAAATGAATTGGTGCATACAAATCATCACTACCATATTGGTCAATAGCTGCTCCATTATCCAAAAGAAATTCAATAACAGCTTTGTGATTATGTCGTGAAGCTAAATGTAATGGAGCAAATCCTTGCATATTGGTTCTATTCATTTCTTCAGCAATGATTTTCCCTTGTTGTTCTAAACTATGTAAAACTTGCTTTACGTAACTAACTGAACCTTCTGCCGCAGCTTGGTGTAAAGAATAACCAGACATAAGTTCATCACTGATAATACTTGTGTCATCTTCACCATCAGCATTTTTTTTGTTAACATGATGATCATCTACCAGTTCTCCAATAAAATCATCTATTTTATCAAGTATCCCCTTCTTTTCTTTAGGTGATTCTATCTCTGGGTGTTCTGCAGGATGAACAATATTGCGCCCACGCATCATGGGTGAATCTGAATTTGAATCTTCTTCATTTCCATCCACTTCATCTTCATCTTCGTCTGAAGGAGGCCTTGCAAGATTAATAGGTACTAATTTTATACTTGTCATAGCTGCATCTGTAGAATTGTCATTAGGTGGATCACTAGAAATAAATAATAATATTTTTTTTTAACTTAATTTATTATTATTGATTATTTACAATTCTGACCAGTCATCACAACTCGCTCAGAAAAGCATTGTGAGATCAACTGCTTCAACTTTTTAAATCCCATCGCTGGTACATCACCCTACACACTCCATATGCATGTGCCGGTGGACGTATATAGCCACTCAGGTTTAAACCCGCTGACTGTTCTTTACTGAGTGCACAATCCACAACATTATGTCTACCAAATACCGAAGATTTTAACCGAAACATTTATCAGCAGACAATGAGTAGTTTTTGCTCAAATCACTACCACAACTTAAGGAATCAGCCCGGGTTTGAACCTTGGTCTCTCGGATGTTCATATTCGCGAGTCGGTATGCTAACCCACTAATAATAATAATAACAACAATAATAATAATTAGAAATATTTTTACTACATGGTCAAATGATCCTAAGGTCTTAATGAATTGATGGATTAGACTATAATACACACATGTGACTCATATATAAATTTCTCCCTTTATTAATTATTTTCTTTATTAATATTTAGATCATACTGTATACACATATCATTGGCGTGTAAATTTCTCTCAATTTCTATCTATCTCGTATATGCGACAAAACAATATTCACCTCTTCTTAAACTGTACATAAATTATTAAAAGAGTACGTGAAATGAAATGTAATTAAATATAGCACTGTATAAAGTAAGGTTTTGTTTTGAAAAAAATGTTTTGTTTTGAAAATAAGACATATTTTTGAGATAAGATGTTATTAACTATATTTTCTGTAGAATGGTTTCTATAAGATATATGAAATATTAAATGAAGTATTTGGTTGTTGCAGTCCTTCAAGTATTGTGAAGAAGTGATATTTGAGCATAACTTCAGGCTATTACATTGCTGTTAACTAAATAAGTTTAGAGTTGGCTGAAATAAAACTATGAAGAAGGGTGTAGATTCTAAACCAATCAATTTCAAGATTGTTGACTTAACACTCTCGCAAGCCTCCCTTAGAGCAGAGAGGTCCCTTAGAGCAGAGAGGAGTATTGAGTTCATCAGTGGTCAAAACAAGAGTATAATAATCACCTGAGGAGGAGTGATTTTTTTAGCATAGCTACAAGCCTGAAACTAAGCACAAAAAAGGCCTCCTCCACAGTGATTATTTACTGTTATTTCGACCATTGGTCCATGAGCTTAATATTATCATGGTTAAAAAGACAAATTATATTCACAGGGATATAATATTATCAAGTATTTTTAATCAAGTATTAACTCAAAGGACAAAAACTTGTCTTCAACATTGTTCTAGCATCTTTACTGCAGACTGTAAACAAATTTTTGTCCACTGGGTAGAAAGATTATAATGAAAATTTAAACTTAAAATTGAAGGATAAAAGATTAGTATAAATTAAATATCATAATACACCGATCATAACAGTGTTTGAAATAAGAACAAATAATCACTGTGGAGGAGAGATTTTTGAGCATAGTTTAAGGCTTTATAACCTGAAACTGTGCTCAAAAATCACCCCTCCACAGTGATTATTTGTTCTTATTTTAAACACTGCATATGGTCATCATAAAAAGAATCCCAGTTCAATCTTACTTATTTTGAGGTACCATACCCGTTATTTTAATGTTTGTTATTGGTAAAAGGTCATTTTTTAAGTATAGGAACATATATTTTTATTTTAAAAAGTCACATGCCAAAAGATTTATGTTAATAAATCATCTTTAAAATTAAACTGAAGTTTGTTTATACTATCTTTTAATCCGTACAAATTTTCTACAAAGGACCATCCATGAAGTATTTCCGCCCTGAAGAGGGAAAAAGGGGACCGTATCAAAAGCGTATATCTAATTGTTTAATTGAGAGTTTTCTATTGTTTAAAAATGTAGGGAGTAAAAATACCACATTTCAGAGTGTACACACGTTATGGATGCTCCCTAATATATTCTTTCCAATAAGGGACCATCTCTAAAATTCGTTACCAGGTGAAGATTGCTGAATCAACGATCTTGCAATTACAAGCTCATTGACTTAACACTCTTCATCATAGATTAATTTTGCAATGAATTATTTATTTTAAGAGGCACAGGGTATTCTTAATATTCTTCAAGTTGGATTAAAATTTTATTTCATTTTAAAATTTTAATTTGAACTCGAAGATACATATGCTATTTTATAACCAGGATATTTTTGTGGGTTTTTTTACAGTATTTAAAAACCTTTATTGAAAAAAATAATTTTCATGGCAACTCACAAAAATAAACACCAGGGATCAACTTCTTTTTTTATTTGCTTTTTAAATTCTTAATTTTGCAAAAAACATGTTTCTATAACAACGTATACAAAACCAATATGTTTCCTCAAAATATAAATTAGATGGTTACTTACTTAATAAATTCATGTGAAACATGCCACATATTTTCTTGTGCAAACCTCTAACTTTAAAGTATATATATATAGCTAATGGATGTTTACTGCATATCAACATTAATAGATAATTATATATCTATAAAATTGAGCACCAGCACTGAGTTTATTTATTTTTGTATAAGCATTTATAATGTATTTAACATGTTGTTTATTAGCCTACAATTTTGACCTTTCGCTTCTGCTTACGGTCTACACACAATGCGTTATATTCTTATATGACCGGGTTAT
>JAULBZ010005844.1:0-12988 GCA_032360805.1 Neoturris breviconis
TTTCCTGAATATAATTAGCTGCAGAAATGAATGAATTTTCCTTTTCTTTAATTTTTGGAATCTTGCTATTTTTTTTTCATATTTATAAATATTGCATCTTAAAGATCATAGTAACACTCATAACATATAAAAAGTTCAAAATTTAAGAAAATATATAAACTTTTTTCACCTTCTTCCTTTACACCCCCCTTAAGGTTTTGGTTTCTTGCTTATATCAAAAGAAAACATACCAGAGAAAAACATTGAAACCGACACTATTTAAAAGGCAGAAAAGTAAAATAACTGGAATATAATCAAGCAGTATAAAGTATGTAAGCAAGTCTCAAGATAACGGTAGCTGAAAACTGTACGAAAAAAATACTCCTCCACAGGTGATGTCCGACCATTCTCTTGAGGCTTGAAAAAGGCTATTTTCTAATCTCTATAAATTCTCAGTACAAAGAGTCACAAACTAATAGTTTTGAAATAGTGTCACATATAGATTGGAGTGCCACAAAGCATCAAGACAATGTCAATAAGTTTATTATGCTGTCACTTTTGATTTAGGCGTTAATGAATAGTAACGGTTGAAATAAACCTTCTTTAAAGCTTTCATAATTCATTATTGTGAATTATAGCACCTGTAAGAAAGTAATGATCACTATAATCAAAAGGAAGCTAGTCAGATAATAAAAAAGGAAGATATAGTAAAATGAAACACCACCATATTGATAATTGTTATGTTGTCATCAAAACAGTCACAATTAAAGATCTACAGAAGCATTAAAAGCAGCATCACGTTACGAGAGTCACATTTTAATAATTAAAAAGACACGATTTTTTTAAAACATTAAAAACATGTAGCTTATTTTTCCTATATTAGGCCATGACATGCATTATTCGCTATTTTTATTTAGTGTATACACAATACTATCATATTTAATGTGTGTATGCAAATCATATTTGTGATCTACATACGGTCTAAACTTTCATTCGGTTTGGTGGGCTACTTTCAATACCGTTTCTTTGATTTTAAATTATAGCTTCAAATTTTCAACACACTATTCTTTGATGCTATTATTCAGTATTATTCTGACCTTGTGAGGTATATCTGTTACAAATTACAGATTTTGATTTAAAAATACTCGATGTAGGGCATTTATTGGTCTGAATAACAATTATATTGCTCAAAATTAGGGTAAATGAAACTGTGGATGAGAGAATGTTTAGCTATGCGTGAAAGCCACTCACCTTCAATGATTTTTTTTTAATCGTCCTTCCCCCTCACGGCTGAGGCCACTACTAGGAGTACTTTGATTGATTGTTTGTCCTTGATTTTCACTCGATTGTTTATTCTTGCAATTAGAAGAAGAGGATTGAGTGTAATCTACAGTTGCTAAAATTTAATTGATTAATGAAAAACAATGTTCATAATATTTAAATTCTAAGCCTGAAAATAACTACTAGAACAGACATCACCTATGGAGGAGAGTTTTACTATAGTGTATATATTATCAAAAACACTCCTCCACAGGTGATATGCAGCTGTCGTTTTTAGGAGTATAGTATGTACCCTAAAAACAAGTAATTTTCCTCATACAATGGTTACATTATACAGTACCAGTAAAATTAGCATTATCACTTGTGAACATGTTTTTTGACCTTTAGAAAAATTAAATATGGTGTTCTATTTTGAATCAACTGTCGTATCACCTTCAATACTCTTATATGTTGGACGAGATAAATATGAGAATGAAGATTTGATTCGTTGGGGATGGCCTGAAGATGTATGGTTTCACACAGACAAATTATCATCTGCGCATATTTACTTACGATTGCCAGAAGGTATGACGATAGAAACTATACCCAACGAACTTTTAATAGATTGTTGTCAGCTAACAAAAGCTAATAGTATTCAGGGTAGTAAAGAGAACAATGTAAACATTGTTTACACTCCCTGGTCAAACTTAAAGAAAACTGGTGATATGGATGATGGTCAGGTTGGCTTCCATAAGCATAAGGCAGTTCGAAGTATGATGGTAGAAAAAAAATGCAACGAAATTATAAATCGACTAAATAAAACAAAAGAAGAAAAGGATATAGATTATAGAGCATTACGAGAAGAAAGAGATCAAAAAGCAGCTAAGATTGAAAGAATTCGACAACAAGAAGAAAAGAAATTAAGTAAGGAAGCAGCTGCACATAGAGCAGAGCAGGAAGAGTTGAAAAATTATAGTACACTCATGGTAGAAACGAATATGACATCCAATAGAGATGATCCAATTGATGAAGATGACTTTATGTAAACATAAACAGTGGTTCAAATAAGAGGAAATGATCACTGCGGAGGAAGGATTCTTGAGCGTATGTTCAGGCTTTATAGTCTGAAGCTATGCTCGAAAATCACTCCTTCACAGGGTTTATTTTTTCTTATTTCGAGCAATACTAATTGAATATTATAAAAATACAAAATACTGTCTCAGAAATATGTAAATCGAACTCCATAACTCCTGAATCTTGAAGTTGACTAGTTTCTTCATACCAAAGAAAACTAATCAATTACGAGCTTATTGAATTAACCGGGCTCCTCCCCCACCCTTCCTCATTTCTGGTTTTAAAATTACTTTTATGTTCTTATACTGGAATTTTCTGCATTTTCTATCAATTGAATAATACTTTATCTATAAACTTTTATCCTTCTTGGACATGTTAAATTATATACAGCACTATAAAATCTAGTCAATGTGAGTGTATTCAAATTCAAGTGTTCCAAATCATTGTAAAGTCTACATTACTGAAGTGGTCAAGTATCAAGGATATTGTACCGAAATGAGACCATGATCATATTGAATTGAGAACATCACTTCTGGAAATATGAACAAATAATTATTAGGGACCATTTCGAAATTTTGCTCCAAAACTAACTTTTTTGTTAAGGTTAAATCAACTAAAATTGACGAAATTCAACAAAAATGAATCTGTGCAGAAGTGTGCTAGGTCAACGAACTTGCATGATCGTTGACTCAGTACTCTCCTCTGTAGATTTCATTTTGGAGGTGATCCCTTAGGAAGCATGAAGCTGTGTGTTATTATCACTCCTCCACATTTACTTATTTCCAGCACTTATTTAAACTCGTCAGTGGTCAAAATAAGAGTAAATAATCCCTGTGGATGAGGGAGTTATGAGCATAAGTTCTGGTCTTGTAGCCTGATGCTATGCTCAAAAAATTGCTCCTCAACAGCAATGTATTCGTTATTGTTTCGATCACTGCTCACTAGTGAGTTTGACTTATATATATATGAGGGATCATCTCTTGACACCTAGTGTGCAAAAACTTGTTCAAAGTCAGCAGTTACTTTCAGTTGACAGAGTTGATTTATTATTTTAATTTGATTTACCTTATTTGTCAAAGTTTTAGTGATTCTTCAGAAAATCGAGAAAAAAATCGCAAAATTAAAAACCTGTGATAATTGTCAGTTAGCAATTCGCTCGCGAAATAAAAACCCACGAAAATTTTCAAAATAATTAAATTTGCAAAATTTGAATATATATAGCATTCTACTCGAAATTACTTGTTTTTATTATTATTAAAAAAAAAATGTGTTCTAGACCCCATTTTAAAGATAACTACTTAATTTAAAGCCCTGAATAATGAATTTTAAAATCATTCACAAAATTTAAAACCTATTAACATTTTGACGAATAAAAAATTATGGGGAATCAACAAGGGACCATTCATTTAGTGCATGCACAAAAAGTAGTAATTGTTTTATCTCTCCTGGTAAGCAGAGAACAATAGAAAATTATGTCAAAAGACAATAGACGTAAAATTTCATACTACTAAATATAGAGTAATCTACAAATAGCGACTCTGATCATTCAAATATTTTGTTCCAAAATAAATTTATTGGTAAGTCTAAAGGAACTAAATATTAAACAAAACCAACAAATTTAAAACTACACAGAAGAGTGTTAAGTCAACTAGCTTGCAATGGATTGGTTGATTCGGTACGAAGAAACCAATCTATTGCAAGATCGTTGGCTTGATGCTCTTTTCTGTAATGTGTATTTTGAGACAGTTGATGCAACTTCTTCTTAATCGCAACAGTGATTTTATCAATTACCTATATGTTCTTTCTTTCATGAAAATATAGCAAAATGCATGAGAGAAATATATTCAAAGACAATGCACCAGATTTCCAACTGCTAGCTTCAGAATATACTGAATTTGTTCCGTTTGTGCACCGTGGAGTTTCTGGTAAACCATACGTAAATTTTAGAGATCCTGCATCACTTCGAGCACTTTCAGTTGTTTTATTGAAGAAATATTTTGGCATAGTTATTGAAATACCACTTGATAGATTAATTCCGACCATACCTTTACGGTTAAATTACATTCACTGGATTGAAGATTTACTTGATCATATAAACAACAAGAATGTTACTGGCATTGACATTGGTAAAAACTGATTTTGATGTTTGAAATAAGAACAAATAATCGGGGAGGATTAATTTTTGAGCATTGGTTAAGGCAAAAAAGCTCCTCCCCAGTTGTTTTTATTTGGAGCACCGGCCAGTAGTTGAAAATTCTTAATAAATTTCTTTTATTTAAGCTGCATTCCAATAAACAGAAAAATCACTCTATGACACATTTTCCTATTCAAACTCTAAGAAAGTATTCTTTAGTATTTTGACTCAAGACCACAAATGAAATCCAATGAGTTGTAGTTGTAGTTGTTTAAGCTGTGGTTGAGGAGCAAATAATCACTGCGGAGGAGTGATTTTTGAGCATAATTTCAGGCTACATAGCCTAAAGCTGTACTCAAAAAACCCTCCTACACTATGATTATTTGCTCTTATTAATGTACGAATTTGTTCTTCCATCACTCTTCTTTGAAGATACTGTTTATTTGACTCTCTTTGCTTTAGGCTGTGGTGCATCCTGTATTTATCCATTATTATTCTACAAAATGAATGGTTGGAATATGATAGCAACAGAAATTAACGATGAATCGTTAGAATATGCTATACAAAATGTAAAGAGAAATCATGCAGAAGAATACATAAAAGGTTATTTTCAGTGTTGTTGTTTATTTCATTTCTTTATAATTAGTCAGATGTTAGGCTTTATGTGTTCTTCCGATAGATCCAATAAAGAAAAAGTTCGTCTTGAGTTTTAATTGACTTCTTCTAGATAGCATAATTATTGACTGAGAGATCATATGTCATATCCTACTAAGCATGCCCATTAGATTCACAATTTGAGCATTAGTTCATACCTGTCTGCAAAATTATAAAAAAAATAAGTCAACAGCTATTTTTTCTTCTTTTTTTGTGGCATTTTGTTTGCGGATGCAATGTAAGAGTAATCATGGAACTTCCAAATACTGAAAATTCTGTCATCACTGTGGAGGAGAGACAGCCAAAACAGCTGAAAATATTATGAAAAATCTTTCCTCCGCAATGGTGACTGGTAGATATTAAACAAACCCATTCCCGAAATGCTAGCATTTTGAAATTTGGACCAGCATTCGTGGCAATATTCTACAAAGGCTTGCCAAATGGACCGAAAAGGCGTGGTACCGTCCTGAAATTTGGTTATAGCATTCTAGGCAATATTACGAGACAGCTGGCAAATTTATTTTTAATTTCGTCAACTCGAGATCGAGTATGCGAAAAAGGGATTTTTTAAAAAGTGGAGACTTAAAAAATTTCGAAAATTTGATTTACATTCAAATTTTAGTTGAGCAAAATCATACCCAAATAATAAGGGGAGAAGTAGAGACTTCAAATCTTTTTAAACAGGCATTTTGTATGTTGGGGAAGCATCTTCATTAATGATAAGATTTTTTTTTAGAATTTTTTATTTTTTTAAAGAATTTTAGGAATGTAAGTCTCCATTTTGATTTTGGGAAGCTTCGTTCTTCCATTTTGAAATAAATATTAATGTGTATCCACTTTAGAGTCATAAAACAATTATACTGTTATGAGCATAATTTTTTATAACATTATTAATTATAATACTCCCAATTCAAATTAGAAATAATGACAATACACAATTCAACAGAGGAATATTTTTTTAATAAAAGAATTTTATAAAAAGATAATAAAAACATTATTAATAGCTCTCAGTGCAAATTAGGAATATAATGACAATACACAATTTGACAGAGGAAGCCTTTTTTAATAAAAGAATCTTTTAAAAGGATAATGAACGATAAAGAAAATAGCATTCCCATGCTAAGGGCTAGTAAATACCATCATTCTATGTATAGAATGTATAATGTATCTTTGAATAAATATCTAATATGTTGGTTATACCTTTTGTCAGACAACATTACTATGTACTTGTAGCCTGTACCATAATACCAAGTTTTTAAAAGCACAACCTAATACAATTCTCTATTTTTTACTTAGTTTACTTAATGCTATTATGTATATGTGATTTTTGAGCATTGCTTTAGGCTATTATTTGAAATTTCACTACTCTCCACAGTAATTTGATATAATTTTACCTTGATTAAGGTGTTCCAATTGTTTATTTGACCTGAAACTTTATTAACTTAATAAGAACATGAAATCCTAATGCCATGTAAAATTTGGGAGTTTTTCCTTGATATGAAATTTGATTATTCTCCTCCACAGTGACCTAACATAATTTTACCTTGAAAAGCGTGTTCCAATTGTTTGTTTGATCTGAAACTCAATCATCTTAATAAAGACATATTTTTAATACTGTATAATGTGTGTGTGCAAATCATATTTATGTGCTTAGGTTTAACTTTCATTTAGTTTGGTGGGCTACTTTCAATACCGTACCTTTGTTTAATTTTAAAGTTTCTTTGTTTTAGTCTTCAAGAACAATGAACACAATGCAATCTTTGAAAAAGCAGTTTCTTCTACAAATCTACCAATTATTGATTTTACATTATGTAACCCACCCTTCTTTGCAGAGATTCACGATGAACAGAATACAAGCAAGAACCGTACAGATCATCGCCCTCCACCTGCCAGTGTGAGCACAGCTAGTGATAATGAAAGTTGCACAAAAGGCGGTGAAGTTGCATTTGTTAAGAAGATGATTGATGAAAGTTTATTGTTGAAAGGGAGAATTAGGTAAAGATTTTTTAACCCGCTCTTTACTGTTCCCTCAGCTTTGCAAGTAAACCTTCAGCAGAGATTTTTCAAAAACTAACATTGGCTGGATAAGTCCAAATTTAACTTTTTTAACGATGGATTATTTGTTAGTTGGTTTACTTGAATCTTAATGAATAACTTAGGGCTTTCCCAACTCCTTTTATTTTAAGAAAAATGGTTGAACTGTTCTATTAGCTCAAGATTAGGCTGAATTTGACATCTTATACCTACCAAAGTGTTGGAAACCTACAGTACGCGAAATGATTTTTGCTAAAAAATATTTTTTTATCTCAGTGTGCTGATGTTCCCATGCTCCAAATAGGATTAGTAATTAGCGATCAGTAATCATTGTGGAGGTTGAATAACATCAGACTACAAAGCCTCCACAGTGTTTATTTTTTCTGCGCTGCTGCAAATAATAATTATATTCGGATTAAATGTTATATTTTATAGATGGTATACTACAATGCTTGGAAGAAAGTCAAGTTTAAAAGAACTTACAAAATATTTAAAGAAAAATAATGTAACTAAGAAAATTTAAGTTCTCCAGTTCTTCTCAAGTTGGTCATGCGAATGGTTGCAATCGCTGGCGAAAATGTAAATCCGAATTCTTGGTTGACTGACGTATGTTTTGTGTGCCTGATTGTTCAATCATGCAAACTATAAATGCGTCAGTTGATCACAATACTGGATTTACGTATTGGTTAGTGACTTCAACCAGTTTGTGCAACCAACTTGAAAAGTGGAAACCGGCTTTTTAAGGAGTATTAATGTTGTGTTGATTGGTTGTTTTGTAATAAAAGAACCGATCCATTGTAGGATTTCTGAGATACACTTTATAAACCAAAATATTTGGCATGGTTTTTTTTGTCCGAAAATTAATCAGTCCAAAATGTATCACTATCCGAACATGTTTCTGTCGAATATTTTCAAATTCCAGATAGCTTTTAAATACTTTTCTTTACCATTTTCTTCCACCTGATGCTTTATCCATAACTGTTCTATGTGTTATGTAGGATTATTTAATTTATACACCGATATATATTTTACCTAAATGGACAGTCTGCAATTTTCACATTCTTCAAAATGTCCGAAAATTCTCCAAGATGTTTTTGCTTCAAAAATGAAATAACTTTGAGTCAACATTAACATAATTATGTAAGTTTACAAAATCACTTTTAAAAAAAAAGTTCCATTTCATAAAAATGAATATTCACAGAGATATGTTTCCTGCTCTCACCTTGTAGCAGCCATCATTTTTTGTCAAACGTTTTCCGTTTTTTAGATAAGAATCACTTATTTCGACACACTCCTAATATTTTTGGACTGAAAATTTAAAATTCTACATATTTAGGAGAAAGAGGGATATTGATTCAATGATTTTGACGTTATATGGCTCCATTCTCTTAAGCAAATCATCCCTATGCCTCTCTTTAGATCATTACTACTACGTCTACTGAATTCAGACAAGGCAGAACGATGCGTTGGGGTTTAGCCTGGACATTCACAGAATCGGTAAAACTTGTAAGTCGATGTTACTTTTTGTTTGTATACAAAGTAGTTCAGTGTGAAGGAGTGATTTTTGAGCATTGCTTTAGGATACAAAGCCTGGAGCAATGCTTAAAAATCACTCCTCCACAGTGATTATTTGTTCTTAGAACAGTGGTTGAAATACGAGCAAATGATCACTGTAGAAGAAGGACTTTTTTGTAGATTTAGGCAGCCTATAACATGGACACGTTAACCCTATTTACTCCGGGGGTACTTTGTACAAACGGACTTAGAACCACTTTTGGCCTTCGGGACCGGAAATTTTCAAAAAAAAAATGATTAAATTCGGTATTATTTTGGTCTACGAGGCTTTACAAAGGCTTTTTATTGTGTAATAGTTAATAAAAACATTCATAATTAGCAAATATAACGATATAATTAATTGTTCTAGCTAAATTTCCATTTTCGCCTTTTAAGTCAGATTTTCACAGGTACTGCGGATGGATACTCGGAGCGGTAGTTCGAAAGTTATTGGGCTGTGGTACATTGTACCCCCAGGTTATTAGACCCCCCAAAAGCCCGGGTCTTATAGGGTTAATGGATCTTATAAGTCTTCTACCTATCATTAGTAAAGTTTTCGAATCTCTTATTAACAAATCTTTGGTTAATCATCTGGATTCTCTCAATCTTTTCTCACATGTTCAATATGGTTTTCTTTCTGGTAGATCAACTGTGGATGTTTTAACTGTTATCAGTGAGCGCGTTTACTGTGCTCTGAATATCTCTGGAGAATCCAGAGCTATTGTTCTAGATATATACAAGGCTTTTGATAAGGTATGGTATGCCGGTCTTTTACATAAGTTCAAAGCTTATGGTGTTTCTTATTAGAATTAATTAAATCTTTTCTCTCAGATCGTAAAATAAGATTTGTCCTCGATGGTCAATCTTCTATTCTTCATCTTTGTTAACAACCTTCTTGACAGCATCTTGAGCAACTTAGCTATCTATGCTGAGGACAACAGTATTTTCGTGTTCGCGCAAGTCCAATGATGTCATTGACAAGCTTTGAATGGTTGCTGAGCTTGAGCTTAATCTGTGTTGAATGGCGCAATAAATGACTTGTTATATTCAATGCTTCCAAAACTAAACTTTCAATTAATCGACTTAAGGAACCTTTGCTGCTCTCCATTATGGTAAATGGAGTTAAACTTCCTGAGAATAACCAATAGCCAAATCTGCAGCTAGGAAAGTTGTTCTCTCTATCGAACTCAGAACTTTCTTTCCCCAGAGAGTATCCTGTTTCTATACAAGGCTACCATTCGTCCTTGCATGGAATACTGCTGTCATATTTGGACTGGTGCCTCTGCTGTTTGTCTTAATCTACGTGAACGGATTCAGAAAAGAATAATTAATATTGTTGGACAACATCAATTAATGTTTCTTCCGCCCATTTGATAGTCAACTAAGTTAACCCACCCCATCGAGATACATGAAAGCATTGCTCTAACATGCCCCAGGCCAGTGTGCGATTAGTAGATAGCTCTGAATAGGCTGGTTACGCTGCTGGAGTATAGATAGCGGAGAGTATCAGAGTACTAACATATCTATGAAATGTTGTGCCCTTAATCTAACATATCATTCCAATTTTTAATCCGATGTGTTATGATTAAAATCAGATATAACTTTCTCTTGCATACGGCAGAATATTTAATATATCGGAACTGTAGATGGATGATGCACTTGAGTGTATTCTATGTATATGTCTCAATAAATCGATCCTTTGAGTTAACGATGTACATCTTCCATTCGCATATTGTTTATTTTGACCATTGTTTATAAAAGGTGTATTATATAGTCTGTGCATATAACCTATGTACAATAGCCTATACACATACAAAGTTATATACATCTAAACTGTATACATATATCCTATATTCTTAATTTATTTTAAAAAATAAAGATTTGTTTAAACCATTCAAAGCACATAGCTTATTTCCGAGGTTAGGTTTTAACAAGTATATTCCTTATTTTTATTATGACGTATTATAGTAGGTGTAACTTTCATTCGGTTTGGTGGGCTACTTTCAATACTGTACCTTTGATTCTTCCGTTCATTCATCTTTCACTTTGTCTTCGCTGAAGAACACGGAATTGACTATTTAATAACTTTTTCTTACTTACTTTAAACTTTTCCGGTGTACTTCAGGGGGTATTTGGGTTTAGAATCTTACCACATTGCTCCGGAAGCTGGCCCGGTCTTGGTTCGGAATATTCTGAGTTTTTGGTATTTTGAAAGGCATAAAAATACACCTGCTATTAAACTACTCAAAGTTGTCGTTGTTGTTTATGTACCAGAAGAGTTTGGTATCACAGAAAAACACTAAAATAAAAGAAAGGACTAATCCATGTATAATATTGTTTTTCTTTTACTCCTTTCTTTCTTCTTCCGTGTCTGTTCCAGTAAGAAGCCCATGGACCTACTACAAAGTCTGAAGCTATGCTCAAGAAAACTTTCCTCTACAGTGATTATTTACTCTTATTTCAACTACTAATAGAGTGGATTTCTTTTTCTTAGGATGTAACAAAACCGAAGAAAAATAAAAAGGTAAAACCGTTTTACTTATTACTTGACGAGAAGTTTTTTAAAGAACGACAAACTCGAGTAATAACAAAGACTATGATAGCTAAAGATATAACTTTGGTGTTGTGGGATATAATAAAGATTATTTCTGATGAGTTAGCAAACCTGAAGGTTAGTAAGAACAAACCAGTGAACTTGAATTTGATTGGTTGTTTGTTAGGAAGAAACCAATCAATTAATTGCAAGTTTAGTAACGCCCTTTCTTGGCAGATAATCGTTTTCACCCATTAGTTTTCTTGGCGTATTTCAACGAACTACTATCTCTATTTTTTTACCTTGGGATTCTTTTTTTATTTGTTTGTTTTTAATTGAGAAATCTGGTTTTATGCATAGACCTCTTCTCCGGGCGCGTTTCTTAGCTTTTAAGAATTCAAAACTTAACCCTGTTCTTCTGAGGGTTCCCTATACTTTTTTACCCTTCATTAGTATGGTATGGACCCCCTGAATTTTTAAATTTTGCTGTGAAAGTAACATAGCAAAAATTATTATTCAAGATGATATTTTCTTACATATTTTAAAAATCTGCATCACACTTTTGTGGCTTTTTGCCCCCTGAATCTTCTAATACCTTCCCATGAATTAAAATTAAAATTTCCGGGGGTACCCCACCATACTAACGGTTAACATAACTTCTGGATGAATGGCTTTTATGCCTATTTTAGAACTTTTCCTATAATTTATCTAGGATTGTTTTGATAATTGTATTATTTTTGGTAACTAGGGATAATTTTAGATAAGCTTCTAAATTTTAAAGTTTTAAGAAAGCCAAGAAACTACGCTGCGTTTAGGAATGAACAATAAAATTTTACACATAGGTATCGTTCGAAGAAGCTGAACACATTACACTTATGAACAAAGATGCGTACGAAATAACTGGCTGTGCCTATGGAAATACATGGACGCATCAGCGACAAAAACGACGAAAACACGTACCTGCTCATAACAATGCGTTACCGAATAAAAACTTGGAAATTTCTAATACGGTCACTTCTGAAGAGAATAATTCAAATATGGTTATTTCTGTAGCAAATAAGGACTTGTTAAATATGTCTACGGTTACCTCTGAAGATTTCAATCCGGGTATGGTTACTTCAGAAGCAAGTAATCACTTAGGAAAATCATCTACTGTTACTTCTGAAGAGTGTACTTCCAACGCCATGCAAGAAAAATCTTACAAAAGAAAGTTACAAGATGATAATATTGACTCGATAGAACAGTCTAAAAGTTCTAAGAAAACTAGATTAACAACCGAGGCAGAAGAGACCGCCGATGAATTTGTAGGAAAGAAAGACGATAGTGATGAATTTGTTGAAAAATTATTCTCTTTTTCGTGTACTGTGGCAATGGGTAGACAATTTTGTCTCAGTCAAAAAGATAAAGCTGTTGTTTCCTTCTTATGTATTGAAGGTAATCGAGAACAATTTCATCAAATGTTTCTATATTTTAAAAATGCTTTTCATTCTGTTCAAGTCAATTTGAAAGAAAAGAAATAACTTTTCGCAAATGTTTTTGTTGATTTGTTTTTTCTATTGTCAGTCACTCCACATCTCATGTAAAAAGGAAGATTTTGCGGCATTAATTTTCGAATGTGAAGAGTACTTTAATGTGAGAAATTTTAGCGGGTTAAATTTTCGCGAGAGGAAAAACTCGCGAAATTTTATAGTTTTATTTTCGCGAATGCAAAACTTTGTAAAATTTTGCGGGTTATATTTTCGCGAATTGGAAATTTCCGAAATTTT